>JAOEGS010002936.1:0-11643 GCA_025447755.1 Corythornis vintsioides | reverse complement strand
TGCTCTGGAGACATTCCAGCCCCACCTGGATCTGTTCCTGGGTGACTTGGTCTAGGTGCCCCTGCTGTGGCAGGGGGATTGGACTAGGTGATCTTCTAGGTCCCTTCCAACCCCTATCTGTGAATCTGTGAAAGTTGGGTAAATCTGTATTTGTATTGTTTTAGAGACACTGCAGCCCTCTCATCCAACCATCCTGCTACAACAGGCCATGGACCAACCATGTATGACTTCTCCCCCTTCCTGTTTTCATAGAATCATTTTGGTTGGAAGGGACCTTTGATGTCATCAAGTCTGTTAACCCAGCTCTGACAGGTCAGCACTGATCATTCCTCAAAGAAACATCTACACATCTTTTAAATACCTCCAGGGATGGTGACTCCACCACTTTTCTGGGCAGCCTGTTCCTGGGCTTGACAACTCTTTCTGTGAAGAAATTTTTCCTAATAGGCAATCCAACCATTCCCTGGTGCAATGTAAGGCCATTTCCTCTTGTCCTGTATCTTGCTACAGGGGAGAACAGACTGACATTCACCTCACAACCACCTTTCAAGAGACCAGTAAGGCCTTCCCTGAGTCTCTTTTTACAGACCTCAACAGCCCCATTTAGCCTCAGCTGCTCCTCATAAGACTTGTTCTCAATACCCTTCACCAGCCCTTCTTTGAACACTTTCTTCCACACTGATAATTGTATAAGGAAAAGGGAAGAAAAAGGAGATGTTGGTGCCGCAAGGAATGTGGACAGGCCCCAGCTGAATCATGCTGCTCATACAGTGAGGAAATACTACACTTTTGCAGGTTTACCCCTGAATAAATAATGTTTTTAGTAATAGTAATGAGGCTGAAAATCAGTTTTGCATTCTTGGTTGTGCAAGTGTGCTGACAGGAGCTGCCCCCCCATGTAACAGGTGATTCCATAAGCTGCCCTGGCTGCCCACAATGTAGGCAGCTGCCTGCATCCAGGGCTTGCCCTGCACAGGCTGTTGTTTTAGCAGTTGTGTCTTCCTAATCCTCACTACCACATGTTAGTGTTCCCTTGGCATGCTCAGCACTACTGGTGATGGCTGAAGCTCTGATTGGCTGGAGCAGCTGGGAGTGTGGGGAAGGGTGGCCACCAAAAAGTCTTTATTTTCATGCTTATAAAGATAAAAGTTTCACAGCAGTTCCTGGCTGCAGAGGAGGGCTCACTTGGGAACAGTGTGATCTGTGCTGGGGTGAAGGCAGCTGCCACAGCAATAAGGCAGGGCTGCACATGACACTGAGGGCAGAGACAGTTTGGGATAGAGGGACTGTTAGTCCCTGGTGAATACATGTCCAGAAGGTAAAACTGTCCTTAAAGGTCATTTGAATTACAGCATATGTGTCACCCAGGGCCTTGTCTGTAGAAAACTTGGGTTTGCATTGATGCAGTCTTTCCCAGCCCATCACCCTCCTGTACCCCTTGGTGATACCACTACTGCCTCCATAAACATGACTGAGAAACCCACACTGTGGCCCATCACCTCACTGTGCTGTATGTCCATGGGCACTGAACATGGTTATCTTTATCTCAAAGCATCTAAATACTCCAAATAAAGAGTGAAAGCCACACAAAGCAGTGTATTCAAAGAGGTGGCACTGTGGAGGTGGGCTGAAAAATTTAAAAATTGTGCAAAATATTGCAAACCTTAATAAAAATAAATAAATAAATAAAAGTTGGGCTATACCAAGAGGAATTTCCAACTCACAGGCCTGAATGATTCAGCAACTAGGTGGCATTATCTAGGATGGGACTTAGAATCTTAGGATCATTCAGGTTGGAAAAGACCCTTGGGATCAGTAAGTCAAACCATTAGACCTACTCTACAAAGTTCACCCCTAAACCATGACCCTCAGAAACACATCCAAACACCCCTTAAACACACCCAGGGTTGGTGATTCAACCACCCCTTTGGGCAGCCTGTTGCCATGTCTGACCACTCTTTCAGTGAAGAATTTTTCCCTAATGCCCAGTCTAAGCCTACCCTGTTGCAGCTTGTTCTATCACTAATTACCTGTGAGAAGAAACCAGCACCAACCTCTCTACAATGTCCTTCCAGGTGGCTGTAGAGAGTGATGAGGGCTCCCCTCAGCCTCCTCTTCCTCAAACTAAACAGTCCCAGCTCCTTCAATGGTTTTTCATCAGATTTATTCTCCATGCCCTTCACCAGCTTCGTTGCACTCTCTGCACTCACTCCAGCACCTCCAGATCTCTCTAATATTAAGGTGCCCAGAACTGGACACAGTATTCAAGGTGTGGCCTCACCAGTGCCAAGTACAGGGGGACAATCACCTCCCTACTTCTGCTGCTACTTGATAAGGGAAGCTTTAAGAATCTTGTTTTACTCAGAGATTATCAATACAATGTGAATCTGCCAGAGTCTCAGACTGAGATTTAAACCAAGGGATGCATGTGGAAAAACCTTCCTCCCAGCTGGTTATGGAAAACTACTGCAGGTTTATTTGCATTGCAGGGCAAAGGGTTGTTTGGTATGTGTTACCCACGGCACATCTTCCATCCTCCAAGTCTGTAAGGCTGGTTTCCAGTGGGGAAACTGGATTCTTTTTTCCCAGTTACAAGATGGGAAAATAAGCATTTGGCTGCTGAAACAGAACAAATAAAGGTCAGTTATAGCTGGAGCAAAAACTAAGGCTTCATTTTGTCCTGGCTTGAACACTTTCAACACCTGCAGCCTTCTTTAAATATTTAAACTCACAGTCAAAATGAAGTGTCAAGTGATGTTGCTTTATAATGTTACACTTGAATCTGCTGATAGATTTGTATTCCCCAGGATTTGGGGGCTATTTGCTGCATTATACCTGACTACACACTTTCTGTTATTCACCAGAGCTGACCTTTTGGGGGAAGTTTACTATGCACTGTACAGCTTACACACACCTTTTGTGAGAAGGGTGGGGGGAAAGTCTATCCCTGCTTATGACTGAGCTGGAGCTTAGAAGCAGTATCAGGCAGTGCAAAAGGACCCCTGGGGCTGTGAAACAGAACCACAACACACCTGTATTGGGTTTGTGTGGCAATGTTTAGATAGCAGAGGGGGCTACAAGCTTCTGTGAAAAGCTGCTAGAAGCTTCTCCTGTGTCTGACAGAGCCAGTGCCATCTGGCTTCAAGATGGGCCTGCTGCTGGCCAAGGCCAAGGCCAGAATGATGGTGTTAGCACCTCTGGTAGGGCAAAAAAACCATGTTGTGGAACAATAGTAATGGAGAGAAGTCAGAAGATGTGAAACAGCTCCAAAAACATCAAAGACACTGAAGCAGGAGGGAGAGGAGATGCTGCAGGCACTGGTGAAGACCATGGTGAAGTAGGTTGGTTGTTCCCTTGCAGCTCATGGAGGTTAAAAGTGGAGCAGATATCCACCTGCAGCCCATGGAGGACCCCACCCTGGCACAGGTGGATGCCTGAAGGAGCCCATGAACCTGTGGGAAGCTTATGCTGAAGCAAGTTTTCTGGCAGGACCATGATGGGCCCATGCTGGAGCAGGCTGTCAATGGACTGCACTCCATAGAGCAGGTCCACACTGGAGCAGTCTATGAAGAGCTGCAGCCTATGGGAAGGACTTATGTTGGAAGTTTGTGAAGTTTTGTCTCCCATGGCAGGGGCTCCATGCTGGAACTGAGGCAAAAGTGTAGTGCATCCTCCTGAGGACAAAGGAGTGCTAGAGACAAGATGGATGGACTGACTGTAAGCCCTATTCCCTGTTCTCTTGTGCCACTGTGGGGGATGGGGTAGAGAAAATACAAAGTAAAGTTAAGCCCAGGAAGAAGGGAGGGGAGGGGTGAAGGTGTTTTAAGTTTTTATTTCTCATTATCTCGCTCTGATTTGATTGATAATAAATAAAACTAATTTTCCCAAGTTGAGTCTGTTTTGCTCATGATCATAGTCAGTAAATTATCTCTCCCTATCCTTATCTTAACCCATGAGTCTTTTGTCATATTTTCTCTTCCTGTGGCTTTGGTGGGCACCTGGAATCCAGCTGGGGTCAACCCCAAGCACCACCTCAGCTCACAATACTCAGCATCCCTTTTTGCAGCAAGTCAGTAAGTATGACCAGGACCTCTGGACTAACAGCAGCCACCTTTGGCATGGGACCTCGGTGGTGGAAAAGCTCAGGAAGGAGTAAGTGTGAGCTCAGGGAAGGAGGGCAGGGCTCCATTTGCCAGCACTGGGTATCATTTCCCTGTGGCAGACCACAGCCAGACCCGTGTGATTTCCAACTCTTTGTAAAACAGCTCTTTCAATACCATATTGAAATAAATGCATTAATAATAAAATGAAACCCACAGTGAACACAGACCTTTACAATCATCTGGAAACAAGGCCAGATTTCCAGACTGCCTTCATGGCTAGCTGGCCTGACAACACATCAGACAAATCCCACAGTCAAACTGCAGAAAGTGTGTTTCAAAACATAAATCAACTATTACCTACTTAGCAGCTCTGTGATAGAGAAAACTACCTCAGATTTTCTTCCAGTACAAATGTGATGGACCACAAGCATATAATTATTGGAAAGGAATCTTTTTGCAGATCAGGAGAGGATATTTAGTGGCTGAAAAATACTTTTATGTGTTAATGCCTTTGATAGTGTTTCATTCTCAAATTCCTTATTAAATACATGTGTGAACACAAAACTAACTAAATAAAAATATTTAGGTCAAAATCAAACTTAAGGTCAAAGGTTGCTCACCCTATTTCTAGAAGTGTGTTTTATTTACAACTCTGACACCAGTTGGTCTGGATAGGAATATCAAAAACATGAGAAGTGAGGACAGATAATGCTAAAACAGCAGCAGAAAGTGTAGGAAGAGATCAAATCTTCTCACACTGTGGGGTTTAGGCAGGAGATGAGATCTCTGAGGGACAGATCTGTATTATTAGTCCTTCAGAGGAGTTTCTTACTCCATCTGGGGCATTTGGTTCTGGTAGCTCAACACTGTGTTTTGTCTCCATCTGGAGCACAGGAGATGATAAAGTTGGGGGAGCTGTAACCACAGACACCACCCACCCAAGCCAGCTCTGGTGCTCGGAGGCAGGCAGCTGAGCTGCACACTAGTGAGCATGTGGGGCACCCCTCCTGGAAGTG
Source organism: Corythornis vintsioides (assembly GCA_025447755.1). Lineage (NCBI taxonomy): Eukaryota > Metazoa > Chordata > Aves > Coraciiformes > Alcedinidae > Corythornis > Corythornis vintsioides. Next base: position 6,524 of record JAOEGS010002936.1, on the reverse strand, counting down.
TGGCCCTTGGAAACATCTTAGACACCATCAACCTCTTGACAAAAAATACCTGGATTTCTAAAGAAATGCAGCTTTGGACTCTTCTGTTGAAGTGGCTACTGGGTGGGGGCACAAAATTGGAGCAAAGACCCAGCCCTTAAACCTCAGAATGATAAAATGTCTGGAGTAGATGCTTAGGGAAATATCCTCATCTTGGTGAGGCTGGGAGCAGGGGCCCACAGTGCCCTTCTAAGAACCAGTTTGCCCTTCTGTATAGGCCAGTATGGCGAGAGCCTGGTTAACTCAGGTATCCTCCACGTGCAGGAGCTGAGGATCTCTCAATTTTAATGATCTGCCATCATTAAAAGACCTTCAGTGCCTGCTGCAGAAGTAGGAGGCTGTGGAGTGCCCTTGCTTGAGGACAACACAGCCTGTTTTCTAATTCTGCTCGTACCCAGACCACTAGAGAACTTTTTTTTTTTTCCCTCAAGAGTGTTATTTTCTACTGTTTCTAAACCACGTTGCAGCTATTTTCCCTTCCACCCTGCACATCCCTATCAGCTCTAACAAAGAAAGGGGGATGGGCTCCTGGGAGGAGTTCCTTTCTGGAACTGATCCTGAGAAACACTTTATGAGATGCTTACTGTCCTTTTTTAGCAAATTACTTTTTTTATAGATCATGTTGGTTAAAAACTGGAGACTGTTGTCAGATTGGAATGTGAAATTTCAGGACAGTGTCCAGTTAAAAGTTGCTGTGATGGGAGTTATGTGATTGCAGAAGACAAGGTGTCTGCTCACCCATCTTAACTGGCACAAATACTCCTCAATGTCAGTGAGAGTGAGTATCCATGCAAAACATTCTTTGTTATGAATTAATAAAGAATTGCCCATTCAAATGAATTTTTAACTTTATGCAGCTTCTTCAATGCTGAGCACTCTCTTTTTAACCAGGACAAGGTACAACTGCTCTGGCCATAGAAGATCTTTTGGGACATAGGAGTGTTCTGTGAACTCCTCAGACAGACAATCCCAAGGCTGCACACTTCTTGAAGGTGTTGTTGAAGTTCTGTCTGGGCTTGTTCTCAGAACTGACAGCTGCTTCTAGAAAAACGTTTTCTGTTTTTTAAGGTGGTTGTCCTCACAGCAGAGCTGTTGGTTTGTCCTCACCTCCTGCCTAGAAAATGTTAAACATTAGCTACAGACTACTGGCTGAAAAGAAGGCATATGGAAAAGACTTTCTGCACTACTGGAAAGAAGTGTAGTAATGATTCTAGAATGCAGATCAGAGGGGAAATGAGCCAGGCTCTTGCCATGGGAAGTGTAATCATTTAACAATACAGAAATTTTCTTGTTCTTTTTGAAGAAAATATTCCTTGTTTTTAAAATGAAGCTTGCAGGAGTTTTGATGATGATTAGTCATTATTCCAAATGAGGTCATTAGTGGGTTACCAACCTGCAGCCCAATGCAAATGATTTCAGCAGCTGACAGCCAATGACCCAACTACCTAATAACTTTGCCTAGAGTCAGGCACCAAGAGAAAAATTAATTTTAACACATCTAGATCAGCAAAACTAGAACAGCAAGAGCTGAGCACAGGGAGTACAGTGGTGGGGGCAGGAAGGAGAAATCATTGCTGCCAGCTGGATCCAACACTCTACACACTGCTACCCTGAGAATTGATCCACACTTCTGTGCTGGGAGGATAGAGCTGAGCACCACTTATGTGGCTGGAGATGAGGCTGACCCCATTGCACCTGTATCTGCAGCTGCTCTCTGTACTGTAGCTGCACCCTGTGTGCTGCTTGGGGTCCTGCATAGATAGGAAGGGAGATAAATCCCAGAGAGACTGGCACTAAGAGGCGCTTTCCTGTAACAAGCAGGTACTGCAATAGCAGGAGATAATGCTGGAAGGGCCTGGGGAGAAAGCAGCTAGTCTGTCCAATGCCCTACGGCAGGATGACCTGTATCTAAAGCACTCTAGAATGGATTTTTGTTTGTCCTGTCTGCAGTTTCTCATGTTCTTCCCATCCATCACATGCATTTCCTCTGCACTCTGCCCTGTCCCGCATGTCAAGTACCACAAAAGTCACATTATTTTCAGCCATGTCTCTTTCCTGCTGTGAGTGTAGCAATAAAGCTTAGGGATTGCAAAGCACTGCTATGTAAATGTTGACTGATGGGCCAACACCAGTCATGCACCCCACCTGTGCTGGGGAGGTTGGCACCCACCAGAGCCCCCCAGTTCTGATGAAGCAGTATCAGTTCTGTCTCAGCAGCACTCAGCTACCCAGAGATGCAGTTCAGCCCAGGAGGGTGAAACATCTTCCTCTGATCTGAGGATCTGTCTACCTTGCTGTAATGCAAGCCTGTATGATCAGTGTCTCTGGCCATATCTCTGCTCTGCAGGACACAGGAGGCAGCAATAAAGCCTTATGGTTACTAGACCTGTTAAAAGAAACTGCTCTGCTCAGTTTGTCCCAGCCACTACATTGGATTTCATACATACTGGTCCCATCTGGAGCTACACAGGTTGTTTAATTTGGCAGGCATGGTGCAGCCTGGCCTCAAAGCTGGGAACACTCACCCCCAACTGTAGCTTGGCTGCAAAACTGCCAAGAAACTTTTGTACTGGACAGGGTGCAAAGGAGCTGAGTGTATGTGACAGATACACTTCAACACACCATCATACTGCCATATAAGCATAGTGCTTGTGCAAACATATGTAAGGCTGGGTAGAGAGATATGCATTTAAGGGAAATCTATTTCTTCTTCTTGGTAAATATCATTATCCAAAATCAGCTTATAGGAATTCTATGAGTCTTATCTTGTTCTGCAATTTTCCTGCTTTACGCAGTCACTAATAGTTCCCTATTTATTAGCACTGGCACATATCCATTCCATCTCCCAAAGCCCTGGGCTTGCAGGAATGTAGACAGCCCTGCTCTGCTTCTGCTCACCATGGATTTTGAAGGCAGTGGGAAGGCTGTTTTGTAAGAGCTGGGGAAACTTTGTGACACCAGGAGTAACACGGTGGAGGAGGCAAAGGGTAGAGAGGCAAAAAAAAATAAGAAAAGCATGAAGAAAGTTCAGAGAAAATGTGAACAAATGAATCACAAATGCATTCTGGACTCAAAAGACAAAAACATCCAAATTAATTACTAGCAAGTGGGGAAATATTAGGAACGTTAGAAGTAGTGTCCTTGAGCAGCAAGAACATTTCCTCAGTTATTATGCACAGCCCCCTGCTCTCACCCTGTAACAGGCTAGCAGTATCAATTAGCTGCCATACAGTCTCTATTTACCTCATTTTAACATGAGCTGAACCAAAGGAAGGCAGTGGGGAGATAAATAGAAGAGCAAGGCCATTGCTGGCAAGCCTGACTGCAATGAAGGCCAGTGCTGTGCTGACAAGAGTCCTGCTTGGGAGACCTGCACACTTTCCAGTCCATACCATCCCAAGCTCTCTGTACTGTGCAGAACTGCTGGCATCAGCAGCTTTTTGTTTCCTGCCTAAGACTACCCATCACAAAACTGAACGAAATATCTGTCTACCTGGTCCTAGCTTGCCAAACCACCAGGTTTTTACCCCTTCAAATCCTTCCTAAAACTCTTTGCAGGATAACACCGTCCAGCTCTGTGTGGATTGCCAGATTTTAATAAGATGCACACAGAATGTCAAGCTGCAGTATTGCATGCAAAATTGCAGTTACTGCATGCCAAATAGTCTTAGGTAAAAGACCAAAATGGCCACCATCTCTATGGGCAGTGACTGGATTTTCTACAGTTTGCAGCTAACTCTGCTTGGTTCTTCTGCCTGAAACTACATTCTGTATTTTGTGCTCTTGAAATATTATTTTCTTTGGAGACAGTTACCTACTTTACCTAGTAGAAAGAGTGTGGATTCAGTAGCTTTTGAGAGTCTGGTCTTGATGAGTTGATAAATTAAGTGAAGAGGCAAAACCACCTTCTTATTGCAGTGCTGTCTTTTTTTTGTTTGATCCACAATGATGAAGGAGGGAAGTTCACCCTGTTGATAGGAACGCAAATAAAGTTTCAAGTCACCCACTCTCCTGCATGCTTCAAAGGTCAACGAGTCCTCTGGAAGCTCAGCCCATTAAAAAAAAAAAAAGAAAAGAAAAAAAAATAGTTAAGGGTGGGACAAAGACACAATGTGAATTACTCTGGCTTGCACTGCTGCTTTGGAAGTGCAGCGCTGCTGCATGGGCAGTCACTGAAAAAATCCCCTAGGCAGGGAAGAGCACAGTTTTGAACAAATAAAACTTACACTGCAGAATAGAGGCATCATGAAACCTTGGGCAACCCTTTCACCAATGCATGAGCTTGCCTTGTATCAGAATAACCGGGAGGCACTGGTGCTTTCACAACACAGTCCAGAGTTCCATGAGGTGATCTGTTATCTGGGCAGTGAGAGGGAAGGCAGCTGGCAGGCAGTTTGCCTACAGATAACTTTGGTGGGCAATCTACATTCACATGAGGAGTCTCACAGACTTCTTTAGACTTTGAATATGGATTTTTTTGCATAAAACAACCTTGCTGTATAAACTTAGTGATATTTTTTTTCCCCCAAAAGTTGCATTTTGGCAGTGCCTGGAATTGAGTCAATGTTTCTAACAGAAGATAAATTCAATTTACTGTAGTTCAAGATATTCTGCAGATTTCTATCTGCTTTCTTGCAATGGAAAAATAATAGTTCCAGCTATTAATGTATTCATAGTGTCACTCAGTTGCTCTCCTTGATTGATAAGTGTTTTTGATGTTAATATCCTGGTTCTGTTAATATCCATTCTGTTAAAGTTGTGGATAAGTATTTTCAGAAAACAAAACAAAAGTATAGTTGAGAACAGATGCCCTAATTCCAATGGAAGAACTTTATACCAACTCCTTTAAAGCCTATTATTTTAAAGGCCACTTCTGAACCCATATGCTTACCACTGCCAGTATATTTTGCAGTTTCTCTGTTTTCTTCAAACTTCAAAAAGTTTTCTTTTTGGTATGCAGGACATCAGAGACACAAGTTTTTAATCACCCTGACAGGCTTCCTCCCCTTCTTCCTGATTGTTACCACCCCTCTCCTTGGGACTATGATGATCTTGACCTTAAAGTGGCTAGCATAGACACGAGATACTGGGCATTCCTTGCAAAGATGCACACTATATGATGTTGTTTCATAACATCTCTTAGGAGCTTACTTGCATACCTGTTCTAAAAGGCACTGCCTCCTCTTTAACAGACAATGGGCTATTTTCTTGTTTGTGATGCTGGCAGGAGCTCTCATTCAGAAATGAGATTTGCAACTGAGAATACAAAAATTTCTTCTGAGCATTGCCTCAGAAAGACACTCTCTTGGGTGAGATCATCATTATATTCTAACACTACACATTATTCAATAACCCAGCCAAGAGCAAAGACTTAACTTTTATACAGTAGGAAAGTAGTACAGAAGTATTCCTAAGCTTCCAGATAAGAAGCTTACATATAATCAGACATAATTAAAATTCATTTTACTTCTGCACAGAGTCCCACTAACATTAATTTGGCTGTGGTAAAGTCTGTTAAGGGCAGGTCCATTTTCCACTGAAGTCAGTGGCACAGTCTTACTGGGGGCAGGGTCAGTCCTTCATCTGTCTGGTTATTATAACAATTAACTGCATTTATGGAAATTCATATCCCTAGAGTTAAAAATACTCAACACAAAAATCCAGTAAGCAATCCTTCCATTGTGGCTTTATAGCCAGGACAGTTCTGGTACCTGTTAAATCTAGCATATTCTGCTGAAGAAGTGAATGTTTAAACTCATTTTCAAAAACTATAGCTTATTTCCATCCTCCTGTTGCTATATGCGAGTAGTTTGTGATGTCAGCATTTTATAAGTGCATATTTTGTACAAAAACGTTTCACTACAACTTTATTTAAAAGTCTTATTAAATAAAAGTCATTATGTTGTAAGTCGGGTTGGAAATACCTGTTGCCTGTCTGACCCTAACCTCTCTGTTCATGCATTATGAGGAAAGTCCCTCCGTGTGAACAGTGCTCTTTGACAATTTCTCAATAGTATTCTGTTTAAAAGGACTTAAAAAATGTACCGAAAATCATTTTAGACACTGGGCAACATTGATACTGCAGATCCACCCCATGCTTCAGTGTCTCTTTAAAATCTCCATGTGACTTTTCATAAGGGCACTGGTTTTCCCCTGTGACCCGTGCCAAAATTTCACTTTTCCTTCCCCAGCTACTTCACCTGTGGATGCAGTATAGAATCTGACTGCATGCTGTCAGGTGCTCTTGAAAAAGCTTGTTCACTATTTCACAAAACAGTAATTGCTAAGCTTTGTGTTTGTTTTTGGTTTTGTTGGTTTTGTTGTTTGGTTGGTCTTTTTTTTGTGAGAAAGGAAAAATAATATGTGTTAATGAATGTTTTAAATCATAAATAACCACCTAAGAACATGCAGTTATGTGCTTTTTTCAGAGAAAGCATTCCCTAGTTATGTGTAAATGAATCTCCACATTTTCACATCTCACTCAG
>JAOEGS010002935.1:0-15414 GCA_025447755.1 Corythornis vintsioides | reverse complement strand
GATGGGATGGGATGGGATGGGATGGGATGGGATGGGATGGGATGGGATGGGATGGGATGGGATGGGACAGGCAGTGGTGTGCCTGGGACACCAGGGACTTGGGGAAGGACTTTAAAGTGGCCAGATAGCGATTTTGGCTATGGGGAAGTTACGGGACAGCAGCTCCTCTGAGAAGGAGTCTTGGTGAAGGTCCTAGCACAGCAAATCCTGAACTTTACACAGCCCAAGGCACCACTTGCCCGCTGACCTCACTCTGGTGCTTAGCCAGGGTGGGAGACATGAGAAGGGGATGCCTGGGGTCCCCTTGTTTCTGTACACACAGCAGCACAAGCCCCTGTCCATGCGCATGGATAAATGGGGCTCCTCAAGAGTGGTTTGATTTTTATTTTCTGTGGTAGTAACTCTCTCCCTCTGTCATCTCTTTTATTTTGAAGACCTACCTTCCCCAGCCTGTACTTTGCCCTGACTCAGTCTATAAGCTAATGCTCAGCTGCTGGAGACGGGACACTAAAGATCGTCCCTCATTCCAGGACATCCATCACCTTCTTCAAGAGCCAGCCAGTGAACAATGACCCTTTGCTTACCCCAGCCTGGTCCCCAGCCCTTCCCATCCCTAGAGGAGTCCCATATGCAAACTGAAGCCACTTCACTTAGCAGTCAAACCCAGGCAGCTGGTCTTGTTCTCATTCTACAGTGAAGCCTCAGAGAAAACTCCAAGGGCAGCAAGGAGAGCCATGGTGTGGGACAACTTGAACCTCCCGCCCACTTGCTGACATGAGCCCAGGATCAACGCAGGCTGAGATGAGGGTTATTTATTTACAACCTATGTGTGTTCTTGGTGACAATCACCAGGACAGAGCGGCTTCTTTCCCCTGGTCAGAGGGGAGGAATGTCAGCCAGACTTTCTCCATGTGGAAGCTCCTGCCTCATGTGCATGAGATTCCCTGGGGAAGGGTACATGCCCACCAAAGCAGGGACAGTCCGGCAGTCACTACTTGCTCAAGAAGGTGCTGGGAGTTGCCACTAGCTCACAGTGGGCTGTGCATATACAGGGTGAAACCAAAAACTCTGGATATTTTGAGCTTTTGATGTGTTGCATGGAGGGCAGGAGGCCCCATTCCTGCTAGCCAGACCCCAGTTGCACAGGGAAAAGCCTAAAGGCACTCCAAGCTCACCACCTGGCTGCTTGAGTGTGCTCAGCCACAGCTCCTCTGTGTCACACGAGGAGGAGCAGGTATACCAGCCTCTGTGAGAAGACTGTGAGAGGACCTACTCTCACCAACCACAGACACTCCAGAGCTACTCAACTGTCCATGAAATGCAGTTTGGATACCCAGCAGATGCTACACAGCAGCCAGGAGTGAGATGACAGCACCTTTCACCTCCAAGGGGAGATCTCCAGGTCCTCCTCTCCCAGGTTTAACCTGGATCTTCACCTACCATAGAGAGGAATGCACATAGCAGAGCTTTTGACAGCTGCTGCCCAGATGCCCAAGCCTGCAGCAGCCTGTGTGAGTGGAGCAGCAGGCACCCTGTCTCTCAGATTAGGGATTGCAGTTTGGCTGGAGCATCTGGGTTGAACTCTCCTGCCCTGATCGTCCCACTGCAATCTGGCACCAGTCCGTCCTCCTGGATCTGGCATCTCCTTGAGTAAACTGGCAAGTGCCAAAGCTGCATGCCCTCCAGGAGCCCTGGCAGGTTACTCGTCATGCCCCAAAACTGGATCATCCTGCAGCTGGACAGGACTTGTACTTAGAGGGCATATGGACCTCTCCATACTTTTGTATGCATTAGTTCAGCACCATCAAGTCATGAGTGGCACAGTTTCCAGTATACTATGGCTAAGTCATATATATATTCAGTAGATGCGCCTATATATATAGGGGCAAACCCGCTGAAGAGACACTTGCTACATGAATCTGGTTGCATATTTTCATTGTGGCATTCCAGAAGGAATCTTGCCTCCTCTGTGGGGACCCTGTGAGCCCAGTCAGTACCAGACCCTTCTGGGTGGCCTGGGGGGCTCTAGGGTTGCACTGTGTGCCCCAAGATGCTGTGTAGGGAGAGCTTTGGGCATGCTCACAAGTAACAGTCTAGGACGTGGAGGAAGGATGCTAAAGAGACCTGCTGGGTGATCTACACCAGCTGCCCATCTCCTTGGGTAACAGGGATGGTGCTCAGCATCTACATCCATTGACAGGGATCCAGATGTGGCAGTGGGCCTGGGACAGGGGAGTGCAGGGATAGGGTCTGTACTCTGCAAAGGGGCTGGCACGTCCCCCTGTGTGTAGTCCCGCCGGTTGAAGCAGAGCGGGTCTCAACCTCGCTCAGAGTGCAGCCTGCGACAGCACGGCGCTCCACGGCTGGACAAGGAGCGGGGACAGGCTCTATTCATGCTGCTTAATTGGTACCTGTCTGCCTCTGACCTCGGGTGTCCGCTCCCTGCTCAGGGTTGCTTCGCGGCACCTCTCAGCTCTGCCTCAGCAAACCGGGAGCTGAGGCCGGGTAGGGGTACATCTGCCCCACGGGCACCGCACCTGCCGCTAACCCGAGCGGTTGGGCTCTGGGCCTGGGCACCCTGCTCAGGGCACGCACGGCCACGGGATAAATGGCTTGTGGGGCGGCAGCCTCACCTCCCGAGGAGGTGCGGAGGTCGCACCGGCAACGCCGGCACCGCCATGAACAGGGCTGCACCCAAACCTCACCGCCGCAGCATCCCCGGCATACGGCGACCCCGTGGCGTTTCTGTCCGCTGCGAAACGCCTCTCTGGCAAATGCGGGGAGAACAGAGCGCGCCATGGCTACCTGCGGAAAACCTACCCGCGGCCGGTGGGCTGAACATGGCAGGGCTGAGCATGGCAGGACTGAGCAGCAGGGGGCACCCGCGCAGTTTAGCGGAGTGGGCGGGGGCCTGCACAGCGAGGGGCGTGTCCCGCACGCAAGACCCGAGTGAGGCACGTTCCGGTGCGCACCGCCCCCTCCGTTCGCCTCACTATCACGCCACCGGCAGTGGGGCCACGCCCGCCTCGCGCGTAGCGATTGGAGGGCGGTGCAGGGCGTCACGTCACGTGAGGCAGCGCTTATAGCCTGGGAGGCGGTGGCTGCTACCTTCTCAGCAGGAAGCCATGCAGCGGGTGGTGTTGGTGACTGGCGCTAGCGGGTGAGTGGCGGGGACAAAGCTGGAGAGGCACTGTCACGGGTCGGGTTGGGCGGGGCCTTGCTGCGTTGTATCTGACACCGCCGTTGTATCTGACTCTGCCGTACCGTTTCAGAGGTGTGGGGCTGGCGTTGTGCCAGCGGCTGCTGGAGGAGGATGGCCGCATCCATCTTTGTATCGCCTGCCGCAACGCCCAGAAGAGCGAAGACACCCGAGACCTCATCTTGGCCACCTACCCCTCTGCTCAGGTCTCCACCGTGGAGGTAGACCTGGGTAACCTGGCTTCTGTCCTGCGCGTCGCCCGTGAGCTCCGCTGCAGGTATTGGATCTCCGTCCTTCACTCTATCGGATCCTCCCGCCCCCGTACCCAGCCTCGCCTGGCCACTCTCTGCTCCTCACCCTTGTGATCTTCCCCATGCAGGTTTCAGCGTCTGGACTTTGTCTACCTCAATGCTGGGATCATGCCTAACCCACACGTGAACTTCAAGGCACTCTGGCAGGGTCTCCTAACCGGGTAGGAGATGGTGAGGGGTTGGGGAGGCCTGGTCTGTGTCTTGCAGGGAGCATGGGAAGCTGGCCACATGGCCAAGACATGCCCTTGAGTCCAGGGCTGAAGACTCTATCCCCCTTCTCCAGTGTCATATGGAGCACATCCCCATGGGATATATGGCCTTGTGTGGGGTAGGCCTGACATCTGGCTGAAGTGCTGAGGTGCTCTGAGACACCTTGTGATGCTTCTCATCCCTGTTGTGGGGCCAGCCACATGCCAAGTTAGGCTGAGGGTTTGTGCAAAATCTGTGGCACCTGGGGATTGAGTGAAAATCACTGGTGTACTGCTGGGGAGGGGAAGTTTGCTCTTACTGGGTCTCTTTACTGTTTTGGTTCCGCTGTAGGTTTTTGTAGTTGCTGTCAGCTGTAGATCACAGTATTTTGTGAAGCTAATAGTTGATGCTCATTCTATAAGCATCATTATTCTATGAGCAACATGAGGAAGCTGAGCCAGTGAGCAAAGTGACTTGTGCTGAGTCTAAACACCCAGGATGTTGAACTTAGCTGCTAAACTGCTTTCCTTACCTGAATTAGGTATGGCCTTAGGGCTTACTTAAGACTGGAGCTTGATTTTGTAATCTGACTGTGAAACAAAGGAATAAGACTTATCTGGTCCAGTCATTATTGAGATGCTTATAACTAAAAGGACTGGGATACTACATAAACTTTTTTCAGCCATTTTTTAATGGATTAATGGAGCCCTTGCAGGTGAAACTGGAGAGTCTGTATGGAGTCTTTGAGGTGGGGGACACTACCAAAGGACTGAAATGAAGGAGAAGCAGGTATTTCCCAATAGTGTTTCCCTCTAACTCCTGCCCTTGGCTTCCAGGAGATTGCTTCACATGCTGACCACTGCAGAAGGCATAATGACCCAGACGGATAGGCTTAATGGAGATGGACTGCAGGAGGTGTTTGCTACCAACCTCTTTGGACACTTTATCCTGGTGAGGCTGTGTGTGAAGATGGAGTCCTTGGTCTGGTGGTTGATGTGGGTAGAAATGGTTACAGGTGTAACTCCTCTGTTTTGCAGGTTCAGATGCTGATGCAGGCTGCAGCCTGACAGATAAGGAATGATGGGGCGAAGGTTTTGGGCTTTGTTAAAATAGCAATGAATGGTGATAGTCGTTGCATGGATGAATATAATCTCAAAGTTACTCTAGCCAGGCAATGCATAGAGGTTAATCTTATGTAAGATGTCCTTGTCTAAGGCAAATACCAGGACTTGGCTGTATTAAACTCTGAGGTGCTTGTAAATGCTTCTGATGGCCCTTGGGCTTGAAGTTGTACCTGAACAGTGGCTGCGTTTGGCTAATCTAGTTAAGATTGGCCAACACTAGGAAAGATGATATAAGCTTTTGGTTCTTAACTGCAAAGTTATACTGCAAGACTTTTAATATGCTGTTAAATGAGTTGATTATTTTGCAGGTTCGTCAGCTTGAGTCTCTACTCTGTGGTAATGAAAAGCCCTCACGACTCATCTGGACATCTTCCAGCAATGCCAGGGAGTCTGCCTTCAGCCTTTCTGACTATCAGCATGCCAAGGGGCAGGAATCATACAGTTCCTCCAAATATGCTACTGACCTGACAAGTGTGGTTCTGAACAGGAAATTTAATGAGCAGGTGATGATGGTGTTTGCATGCTTGAAGAAGCCTAATAGGCTCCTACTATTTATAATTATCATTACATTGTTGTTACCTAGTTGTACTCATTCATGGCAATCTGATACATTCCTCAGTGCACATGTGAGAACTAAACGTGGCTGGGGTTGAACTGGTGGCACAGGTGGTGGATAATCTGCCGGAGAGATGGTTTCTGGGGTTCCTGTCAGAAAAAAACTTCTGAAAGCAGAGGGTTTTAGGAACAGTCTCTACCTTGCAAGCTCTAGTTGTCTGTTTAGACCAAAGAATTTGTCTTAAAGACCAAAGAGCTGCTGCTCTATTCAGGTGTACCTGCCTATCAGAACAGGGTTGCTCAGGCAGCTTTGCCTGCAAGAACTTGAGGCACAGGCATTGCTATCTTTCCTGATGGCTCCATCTGCTATTCAGGTTTGTCCCAATAAGATGTATGAGTAACCTGCCTTCCTTGTCATGGGGGGATTGCTGGATTTTGTTGGCAAGATGCAGCCATAATCCAGTAGTGATTGCACTACTGGTTTAGTCCTAGAAGACTGAACTCATCCCTTAAAGGTAAGGTAGCTTTTGTTCTGAGTGGACTGTAATTTGTGGGATGATTGCTGTTGAGCTGGTGTAGACTGAAAGATGAGGTAGTGATGTGTTGGGAGGTTGCACCTTCTGTCTCTTGAGCTTGCAGTGTGCACAGATTTAACATGAACATCTCCAATTTGGACTCCTCAAAAATCACTACTTCTCTGTGGCTACATGCTCTGGCAACTCTCTACTAACCTTCATTTTCTTGCTTGTAAGTACTAGGAGGGAAGGAGTATGATTCATTCTTAAACTAAATTATGTATTTGCATACTGACTTTTTTTTTTTCCTGCAGGGTCTGTATTCCAGTGTTGTTTGTCCTGGTCTTGTTATGTCTAACATGACCTACAGAATTTTGCCAGTTTTTCTGTGGAAGCTGCTAATGCCCATCATGTGGTTGGTAAGTGGATCTCCTGTCTGGTTTTGGATTGAGTTGGCTCTGCTGTGATGTACTTCACTGCAAATGATGTGTAGTGTGCTTCTGGCTCTTTGCTGCCTGTGCTGTTCTACAGGATTGGGCAGGCTGGCCCTTCTACAAACCTTCTCTTTGGTGCCACAAGGCCCTGATTTCCAAGCTGAATTTGAAGGCTTGGTGCTGGGTGTTGTACATAGAGACAGAGTTCAGCTCTTCAGCCATAGCAGCATCCATCAAAGCTCCTATTGGAAGGTTTGCCAGCCTGTTGTGGGGTTGTGAAGCCTATCATTTATGGTGGCAGCAAAGCTCAGGACTAAAGTTTGCCCTTGTGCTTTGAAATGCTGTTTGTTTCTGTAACAGACTGTTTATGTTCTTCTTTCCATTCTTCTAGAAAGCAGTGTCTTCTGCTCTCTTCTTTCCATCTGTTTGAAAAATCAAAGCCTGCTGCTCTCTATTGCCTCTTCCTTCTCAAAAGCTTTTCTTGCCTTTCTTCCTCTCGGCTTCAGCTTTACATGTTCACTACAATTCTGTCCCTGAAGGCTGCCTGCTCTGAGCTATGATGCTATTGCTGCAAGACTGGCCTTTGTGCTTAATCTGCTTCATCTGCCAGTAGTTGATCCTGAGGGATTCTGTTTCTCCTGGCAGTGGAGAAGCAACACCTTCTTAGTTGTCCTCAATACTGGTAGTGTTCTTCTGCCTTCTGACATATGTGCTGTTGAGACATTGAAGAGGTGCCTTCAAGGCATAAGTGTGGCCTCCTGCCTCTTGCTTTTGAGCTCTGTGGGGAGCATGGAGTGAGGGTTGCTGATGTGATGGTGATAAAGGGATCCTTTAATCTCAAGTGCAGTGTTACCTGTATGCAGCTTTAAGAAGCATTTCTACCTCTGGTAGATTACCTGGTGTGGCTGGGCTGTGGAGGGCTTGCCAAAGAAACCTTGGGCCGTAATACAGATTCTGTCTTCTACTTTTCCCCTCAGATCCGTTTTTTTGCCAAAACTTATACTCTGACACCATATAATGGAGCAGAAGCTCATGTAAGTAGTTCACAACTTGGTTTTAAGTTTCCTTCCTTCTGGGTAGTTCTTCCAGTTGCCTGATGGCTTAAACAAAATGTCTCTAGCAGGCCTGGTGGGTGGGTGCTGCAGTTATCCCTTGAACATCTCAGGAATGAGGGTTGGGGGACCAACTGTGGCCAGGGCTGATCTGCCAGGTGATGCTTTATGACCTTCCTCAGAAGTCAATAAAATATTTTAGAAAAAATGCTATTCCTTCAATCTTGATTAGGGAAAATTCTGCTCTCCCTCTTGTCAGGCAAGCAGGCACAGGATGGAGGTGGGTAAATCAGCACCCATCAGGAACAGTGAGCAAGTTTAGCTGCCAGTGGCTTAGCATGGGGACAGAGCTATATGGTTTACTGCTGGCTCAGGTTGGTCACAGATGAGGGGAGCCAGCTCAGAATGTATTCTGCAGATATAATTTCCCCTGCTTGGCAAAAGCACCTGTGTTGTGTCCATTGGCAGTTTGGTCCTTGACTGCAGGCTTGGTTGGGACAGTGTGTGCTAAACTTGTACAAGTTTATGTTCTTCCTAGGTGTGGCTGTTCAAACAGAAGCCAGAGCACCTGGATGCACTTGTCAAATACCACAGCTGTACTTCTGGACTGGGGAAGAACTATGTGGAGCCTAGAAAGGTAAATAGAGCAGCAGCCTCTTGCTGCAGAGCAGTTGGCTAGGGGTCTGCCATCTGCCTTGCATGGAAGGATTGGTGCCAGGTGTGTCCTGTGGTTGGAATGGAAACGATGCCTGTAGAATGCAGCAAAGAGGGATGTGGGCCTTTCTGTGAGATACTCTGAAGTAACTCCTGACTCAGGCTGGAGTCTGGAAGACAGTGAAGAGGATTGTTAGAACTGGATGAGTATGCAATTGTTTCCCTAAAATATGTTCTAGCTTGTGCCCTGGTAATATATGCCTTTAGTTGCTTCTTTGTGAATGTAGAAGCTCTGGAGACTCACCTCTCCTATCCCTGGGACTCAGTGTCCTTGCTAGCTGTCACTAAATGATGGTCTTACAGTTTTGTTCTTATTTTCTTCTAGATTGATGTGGATGAAGAAACTGCTGAGAAATTTTACCAAAAGCTAATGGAACTGGAGAATCAGACTCTAGAGAGATACAGTGATCTTCTAGATTAAGTAAAACCAGTCTCAGTGGGATAACAGTCTCATATCAGTAACGTGGGCTTTCTTCATTCTGGAGCTGTTGCTGTTGTGCAGGCACATGGCTTCAGACACCACTTTCTTTCTCGAAAGAAGGTGAACAGTTCCTGAAAATGGAAATGTGAAAACTGAAGAGAAATGCTTAGTCTTTCTGGTATGGGATTTTCTAGCATAAACTTGGAGACCTCAAGTAGGTGGAGACTGTCTTAATCCAGTTGCAAGTCAGTGTCTTGCAAAAGCATGGCTGAACAGGAACAGCCTCAACATGTGGCTTAAATCTGGCTCAGTGAAGGAAAGGCAACAGTCTGGGGTGCTGCCCTGCCTCTTGGCTCTACCAGTTTTTCTGAGTGGCTTGGATGCATTCATTACCTGTAGCTGATCCTGGAGTACTTGAAAGCACATGTTCTGAAGAGCTGATCTTACACTTGTACACCAAAGGTGGGGCTGGCTTTCCAAGCACACTTGACAAGATTGAACCTTACTGGAAGTCAGGCTCTGCACAGCATCTAAAGCCAAGTTCCTGAAGAGCTGGCATGAGAAGCACACCACTTGCCTCAATTGAGGAGATAGATGTCTTGTTGCCATGTGGCAATGGGATCATAAATGTTCTAAAAACAACTTGTTGGGAAGACTGAAGCTGTTGAAGCTAACCTGGGCTCAGGGCTATTCTGCTCTATTAGTAACAAGAGTGAGAGGTTACCATGTTGTTTTATATATTTAACTCTTTTATATAAAAATCTACTGTACCAAGTATTCTTCCTGTTGTCCACCTGTGGAATTTCACCAAGTACCTGGTTTACTTCAAATGCTGCAATGAATAAATGACTGGAACTGGCCTGTCTGCTGTAGTCGTGGTTTTACTCCAATAGCAGTCTGCTTTTGACTCAGAAGACTGGAAGGAAGTTTGGTTTGGCTTGTATGGGTTTGGCTTGTACAATGAGCCTGTGCATATTTGGGAAGTGTGGGGTCCTGCCACAGGAAAAGCTCTTAACAATCTCTTTGGGCTTACTTCTCTTGTTCCCTCTAGTTAATGAAAGACATGAGTGACTTCTGAAGACTTCAGTTGACCACCTGTGGCATGTCTATTTCCCAGCCTTGGGCACCTGGGAAATGTAGATTTCTCTGATGCTTGCTCACCCTGATGCATCACATGATTACTAATTTAAAGTTCCCTAGTTAGGGAGTATGACAGTGTGCCCAGACACTTCCCTGGGGCCTGGCAGGAGACAGGTGAGGTTAGCAGGGAGGCTGTGCTCTTCTGCCTGTCTATTGGGGAGCCTCCCTGAGCTCTGGAGATGTGGCTGTGCTACCCAGGCTGGTGCCTCCAGCAGGAGTGCTCACAGGGAGGGTTAGCTTAGGGTCTGTGTAAAAACTGCAGAAACACAGAGCTGGTATCAGAGGTCAGGCCCTGCAAAGGTTCTTCATTAAGTTGGCTTGTAGGGACACAGACTTCAAGCATCTTGCTTTTATTATTTTCCTTCTTCCTGCTTATCTTAAAAATGCTTTGTAATTCTCCCTTAAGGATTTGCAGTTTAGAGCTAGAGGAAAAGTACGTTTCTGTTCTGTTGTGTCTGAGCTCAGCCTGTTGCATGCTTTAGTTTCACCTGCTTAGTTTCTGTGAAAGGAGCTGGTGCACTGCAATGTGTTATATCCTGGGAGATGCAAGTGTGGCTTTTGGGAGTTTTGGAAGATGATCTGCAGTGTGTGGCTGGGTGCATGTAAAGTGGCCTCTGGAGATCTCTACCTCAGCTTCCTGGTCAGAGTTACCTTGGACAAGTTCCAAAAGGTGCTAAAACACAAGCTGAGCCCTGGAGAAAGGGGATAAAATGTGTGGTTTCCCATGAGTTTGGTTCTGTGTTAACCTGGAGATGCCCAATCAGTCCAGGTATTGCTAAGAGGACTACAGTTGGAGAAGCTACTCTAGTGTCCTGCAGCGCTTTTCAAAGGATCCTACTGCTCTAGGGTTTCTGTCCACTTTTGTGACCCCAGGTGTTGTTGTCCATGCCCTTCTGTAGAAAGAAACTTGGGTGTGCTCAACCTCACTTTCTATTCCTTTCCTCCATGTTGTGAGATATTGCACATCTTTGCATCCAAAGGATGGGACTTCTCTGTGTGATGGAAACCAAAACCACCTCTCAAGTTTTGTCCTTTGTTCTGAAAGCACAGGTAGGAACTGTGCCCTGATATAGAGACTGCTTAAAGGGCAAGATGTAGCTCAGTTGTTTGTTGCCCTCTGTGAACTTCGCCTGGTGAATCTAGTCCAAGGGGTGCTGTGCAGCCTGGTTTAGCTGGTGACTGTGATCAGAGCTGGCTGAGGCTCTGGAGCTGCTGTGCTGCAGGGAGGGATGGCTCCTCAAGCCCTGCTCTTGTCTAATGGCTGCCTACATATGGAGCTTCATCCACCTGCTAATCTGTTTTGACCAGTAGGTACATCCAGGTATGAAAACAGTCACGGAGAAAGAGCAACTGTGTCACGGAGAGGAGGTAAATATATGCATCTGTCAACCTCTTTTCAATGCACTCCCATTGGCTTGTCTTCTCTTGCTAAGGTAACAGAGACACCCCTGATGCCATTGCATGAATTGGGTGACTCCTTTGAGATTGTGCACTTCAGGTTTTTGAGCCCTTTATACAATGAAAACAGATCCTGTCTGGAGCCTGGGACCTTCTGGTGATATAGGTCACTGAGAAATGCCAGGCGTGGGATGAGGGTAGGGCTGGCAGTGCCAGCTGTGAGTCAGTGTTAAGACAGGAGCTTTCTGTTGGCGATCCTTGGGTATGCAGCTTTCCAGAGATGTTCTAGAGCAGGTCTTGGGCACAAAAAATCATTACACTTGCTCTTTAATGTCCTTTGCAATCAGGCTATGTGATCTAATATCATCATGCAATCCTGAACCATTAAGTCTTTGCCTCCATGGGCAAAAGTTGCCATACTCCAAACACAGTCCAAGTCTGCCGTTGCTTTGCAGCTCAGCTATGTAGGGCACTGATAATAGGAGTGTGGGTGGGAATTGCAGCCCAGGCCATGGCCAAGGGAGGAGAAAGCTTGAGATCACTGTGGCATGGCTCAGATCCTTGCAGCTGGGTGGTCTTTGTCTCTCCAGGAGAAGGCAATAGGATTGAAGGAAACAAGGACTAGCATGTGCTTCTCTAAACAGGGGTGGATGTGGTACAGTCAGTTTGTGACAAAACATCCAGGGTTAGCTTTTGAATGACAACTTTGATGCTGAAAGTGCTTGGAGTGGAGCTGCCCAGGGGGCTGGGGGAGAGGAGAGACAGCTGTGATGAGCTGGGCGAGAAACAGGGAGTAGAAACCCATCTGGTAGTGTTGCAGGAGCATGATGATGGATCTGTCTGGCAGGAAAGAGCTAAGGGGGATGTGGATCTGTGTGGGTTTCAATGAGAATGACAAATCTTAGAGCCCCAGGAAGTTTTCATCTGGGAAGGAGCTCTGATGCCTTTGCCTATCCCTGCTCTGAGCAAGGATGGCTTCACAGCTGGATCAGGCAGCTCAGGGATCTGTAAACTCTGAGGTCTTTAGAGATGAAATCCCCACAGCACCATTGTGCCCTGTCCCAGGACTGCTCTCACATAACGCCCTGCTTTACAGCTTCCCAGGAGAGAGTAAGGCTAAATTGCTTGAAGGGTGGGATGTTGGAAGCTTAGGGCAGATACGTGATGCATGGCCAAGGACAATTGGAAAGCCCAAAGACTGCCTGAAATGTCAGGGAGGCTTTTCCGTGTTGTTTTGCAAAACATGGAGCTGTGCCTGAAGTAGAAGCCTTGAAGAACTGGTGGTTAAGTTCAGCAACAGCTTGTGAGAAAAATCAGAATTAGTAGTAATCTCTTATCTCATCAGTAGATGCTCCTGTGTAAGAAAAGAGCTTGAGGCTGCAGTGTTCTAAGTGACATTTCTGGCATTGTTGCTTGGTGAGAGGAGCCTGGGGAGGCTGCCCTGCTGGAATCCCTCTAGTAGATGCATGGATTTGTATCAAACCAAAGCATTAGCAGGGGAAACAACAGGGCAGGCAGATGATAACTAGGGACAGGGTTGAGAGGACAGCCATGCTTTTGGGCATCATATTCTGCTCTGGAGATCGAGGCATGCTTGCCCACAGCTCAGGTATTCCTGAGGTTCACCTCTGAAGTAGTTCCATGAGTCACTGTGGCCTGAGCCTCTCTGGGAAGCACAGAGCAAGGCAGGTGCAGCAACATCTCATATCTTTGTCATCAGAATAGATGGTGCTTCATCCGTATGAGCCAATAAGATAAGTCATTTCCGAGCAGCAGTGCATGGAGGCTGCAGGGATGCTGCTCTATGGTCACCACCCCCACAGAGCCCAGTGATGTGCTGTGTGACCTCCAGGCACCAGTGATTTATTAATGGCCTTAAAATGCAGTAACACCACTCAGCAGTGGAACAGATCCCAACACTGCCTGCCCACACTCTGCATGTCAGCAGCTGCCACAGCTTGGGGGGCAGAACTGCTGCATCACATCCCTGTCTTGAATTCCATTAATACCTTTCAGTGGGTTATGGCTTCCTTGGCCTTGAGAAGCTCTTGGGTAAACTTGGTCTCTTCCTGCTGTGCCTGGTAGCTCCCAGGCTACATAATGATAGACATTTTTTTCTGCAGAGGAGCCTGTTGTTACCTTGGTCTCGACTGTGTGGATGAGTGTGGGCAGAATGTGCTAGAGAGGATCACTTGGGTCTATGTGATAGCAAAGGTGTTGGAGAACAGAAAGGGTTGGAGGCCAGCTGTGAAGATAGGTCCATCTCTGGGGTAGCTGCCAGGCAGCAGCAGAGATTAAGGTGAGTGAAGTTAGCAAGTGAAGGCCTGGGCCTGTGTTTAGGCTGGAATGAAACATGAGATCTAAGGTCAGAGAAGTTGGATTGGTGGGGCAAATGGCAATTTGGGAATTTCTCTGTCAGGCAGTGGGATTTTTCTCCAGATGTCTTATTATAGACTTGCTGGGCTCTTTATGGTCTTCTGGAAATACCGTATCATGGATGTCTCCCTTGGAGCAGGATTAGCACCATTACTAATAATTCACCTCTCTGTTCCCTTCAGGACTCCACTCTGCTGGTCATTTCTTTGGGCTCTTCTGCTTTACTTTCACACCCCGAGTCATGGGACTTTTGGATGGAGGGGTCTTATGTACTGGCCTTCCAATTCACTCCGTCCTTGTGCCCAAATACCTCTTGTAGAGTGAGACTTCTCCAAAGGGGAAGATGTACTAGGGTAGTGTAGTCCTTGGGGTGCTTGGCCATAGTGACATACACAGTGAAGCTCCCTTCTCTACATGGATTGGGTGAGTTGGCAGCTCTCTTTTTCCATAGTGGGCCTTTTGGGGACTCCTCTGCCATTTACAATTGAACCAGAATTCAACAGAAGTCCACCTGGCTTTGGGGGGACCTGGTCAGCCATGTGAACAGTGCCTACTTTTGCTCTCACAGCAGCCACTGGGACTTAAATTTTGCCTTTCTAAAATTCAGCCCTTGGGCTGTAAACCACCTGGTAGTATGCCAACCTGACAGGCAGCTCTTGTTAGATGCCAGAGAGCTGCCTCAGTCCTGTGGGCATCAGCAGCTTCCTCCCACCCACATGATGATGTCCCTTGACACTTCCTTCATCAACAAAGCCTTTGGAAGGTTTGGTGGCTCCAGCCAGGGCTGCTAGAGTATCATGCTTAATGAGGAGGTCTTGCAAGGCGGGACATCTGCAGGGGATGTTACTCCTTGGTGTGCATGGTCATTCACTGACCATGAAGACTGAGAGATCTATACTCTGCTCTCTCTTTTCCCAGACTTGAGGACAACTCTGTTGAGGTGCAAGAACAGTAATGTTGGTGAGGATATAGGGGAGATAGGTGAGCACCCAGTCAAAATGTTGGGATGGAATCATCTTCCCAACTGTCCATTGGGTCCCCCATGAGCCCACAGCATCCTCAGTGAGGTGTGGGCACCGACTTTGGTGGAGCACACTGCTGTTATCACAGAGCACACAGGGAGTGTGTTGGGACAGGTTTGGTGACAATGGTGGTTGTTCTATCTCCGGATGTCCTGTCAGGGGTACCTCACCAGCAGGTGCTGCTGGCACGTGGTGGCTGTGGCCTGGAGAGACCTGTCCTGGCACATCCACCTTACCTGTTCCATCACCTTCCCTGAATGCTGCAGATCAGGCATATGCTCGCTGCTCACTGTCTTACAAGCTGACCTTTGTAATTAGTTGCAACAGGACTTGGCAACACTCCTTGTAACCCAGACCTCTGCTGGGAAGAGGTCATGTTTTTATCATCCCTTGCTAATCCCATTTTGTCCCCACCTTTTCCTCTTGACTGTGCCCATGTCTCCCTCTCTGAGGTGCTTAGCAGTGCCATGATTGCTACAGGACAATTGTCAGACTTTGTGGTGTTTGGCAGACCACTGGTATGTGAGCTGTGGGTCCATTCAGTGTCTTGGACAGCAGAATAGCTCTGCTTGGAGCAGAACAGGCATCCTAGACAGTATCCACGTTTGCTTTGCCACCATTGACAAATGCTGATCATTGGCAGTGTCTGTAGGTCTGGCTGGGGTGTGCAACTTTTGCCTGTGTTTTCCTGCCCAGTCCAGGTCCCCTGACCTCTCAGGTCCATGGTTAGAAACCCCCACGTACCTGCCGGGTACTCAGATCCTTCTCTGCACAGAGAAAGCTCTTACCTGCGAGAGTTGTGGGGGTTTTTTGCTCTTTTTGTATTTATCTAGCAGGATACAGGCTTTCTCTACTCAGAGATTTAGCCTGAACCAGCGGAGAACCCTTCTGAAGGTAAAACCAGAGAGGGTTAATTGTTTGCAGGGGGTTTAGGTTTGCCGGAGGGCAGTTCCCACGTGGCTGC
>JAOEGS010002933.1:54657-66363 GCA_025447755.1 Corythornis vintsioides | reverse complement strand
AGCAAATCTCTATCTTTTCTGAACTGGGGTGTCCAAAACTGGACACAGTACTCGAGGTGGGGTCTCACCAGTGCAGAATAGAGGGGGAGGAGAACCTCCCTTGACCTACTGGCCACACTTCAGTAGTAATCCAGCATCAGAAGGCAGGAACATAAACTGAGAAACATTCCAGACTTTCTGATATGATGTATGAGTCATAGTAAGGATAAGGGCAAAGGGGATCAACTGTGTATGCTGTGTGGTTGAGGATAATCCCAGCAGGGGAGGGTGTTCTTGAACTTCAGAAGGGTCATTATAGATGGTCAGAGGTAAGAAAAAGAAATTAAAATCTATAGAAAGCACTTGACAGCAGCTCTTTTAAGATATTTGTTGACAACTTCCAACTCTGCTAGAGGTCACTAATCTTGGAGATTACAACCACCCAGTCTGAAATTAAAAAAATACTCTCCCTTAAACAGACTTTGGATATATATTTTGGCTTTAGCTTTCTTTACAAGATAGCTCTATTTTCACACATTAAAATTACACAGCTCTGAAGTCATTAATACATTCTATTCCAAGAGCTCATTTCTATGAACGCTGTAGTACTATTTTATTAATCACTGTTTTTATTTTCATTCAGACTATTGTTCTTACACTTCGTCTTGCTTTCATTTTCAGTTCCCAACTTTTATGATACACCAATTTCATCTATCTTGATTCAGGAGAAACTATGAGACACAATATATACCATCCTTTGTGTGAATATTTGCATTGACCTGCGGGTGATTTTCTCTTGAACTTTAGTATTTTCATTGTCAGTCTAAAGGGTGAAAAATGTCTGCACCACAAGTATACATGTATGAAAGGAAGCTGGAGGTGAAGGGTAAAAGGGACTCATCCTTTCCTTGTTACTGAAAGCAGAATGAAGACAGATATGCATATGACTGTAAATTTAATGTTTCTAGTTATACAGGACAATAATAATTTGATAGAGTTAACACTGAACTAAAGTAGCTGCAGCACTAGTGTGCATAGCTTTTCACCTTTCTCTTTCACCCTCATCAATGCAGTTAATGACATTTAGCCATTGAATAAAAAGTAGTTTGGGACCTATATTATGCTGATGTATAATAAAAGGTTTCAGGTTCCAGTAAGGCTGATTCATTCCTCCCATCTGAGTAAAGGCTGGATGTTATACAAGTAAAGGTTGAATATGTTGAAACTGTTACATGAAGCATGTCATAGTCCTTTGAATGGAAAATGTTAACACTGAAGTAAGCTCCATCAGGTCCTTAGGAATTATTTCTCTCCCCAAATTTCAGCTATCTGAACATTATACATCTCATCTAATCTCAGCGTTTTCCCTATAGTAAACTAGAAGACTGGTGCCTCCAAAAGGACATCTATCTTCATAAAAAGTCTAACAGAGAGAGGATGACTTGTGGCTGGTTAGCTTTTCCCTTTCTGGAAGCCTAATGATTACCTTAATCAAGTTATCTCAGATTCAAAGGGTGGAAGATAAGTAAATTGAATCCTACCTGAACTGGGAATTTGCTCCCAGTGTACTTTGTTCTGAAATACTCCATTCTCCTCATCTACTCAAAGTTCCCCTTACCAGGTAAGGAGTTTCAGGAACTTTTGACCCCTTTAGGCTTGCCAAGACCAAACAGCCAAAGGAAAGGAAACCAGGTTTCAGTGTATTAAATGAATTGTCAACATAAGCTTAATGAAGCTTCCCTCCCAGAGCCTATTAAATTATAGACAATGATATTGGAGCCAGAAAGAGCCCAGCTTACCAGTCTGGATGAGATTTCAGTGTATTTACTGAATACTTCAATGCTACTTATGAACAGAGTACATTTGATAGAAAAGTCATCAAAGGAAAATAAACACTGACTCCAACAATATTTTGTTTATGGAACATTTTTAATAATAATTGTGGATTAGTCCAGTGTCCTAATTGAAATTAGTCCTATCATCCATTTATGCATTAAGGTAGAAACTTTTTGATTCTGCTGTCACCTATTTCTACTGCCTCCATCCTAAAAACTGTAGGAATCTGGTGTTGTTGTTATTGTACAAGTTGTATTTTGAAATAACTTTCACCACCAAATGAGTCACATGCAGAGTTTCACATTTAAGGGATAGATACTGTCAGTTAAATTTTCTCACTGCTCACAGATGTAGTGTCTCACTTTACCAAGGTGTATATTTACCAATGAACCATGAGAGCTGTGAGAAACCTTGAAAGAGAGAAATCGCCCATTCTGTATTCAGACGACCAGGACACAGTAACCGTGTGGCTAATCTTACCCACTGAGTCACAAGGGGAAGGAAGCATGTTGAGCAGCAGCTCAGCAAGAAAACAATGACTGCCCTTACTCCGAACAAAACAGGATCCTGGAGAAAAAAAAAAAAAACAACACAAAAAAAACCCAAACTAACAACAACAAAACAAACAACAAAAAAACCCCAACAAAACAACAAGATGTGGTTGTATAATTAAAGACTTTATAATGAGTATTCACAAGCAGGGCAAGCTAAGATTGCACAAGCATTTCTGATGCTTTTTCTCATTTCTCAGTGCTTGACTTTGCAACTTTCCCATTGTTCCTCAACCACAGGAGTCTATTTACTTCTATCTATCTACACATTAAGGATGTTTTGTGATCATAAAGTGTATTATGTCTCCTTTCCTTGGTTAAGAGTACAGAGGGAAAGAAGGAGAGATGGGTCTTATTTTTGTTCTGCAGATGGATCACAGATGGCAGCTGAAAGCTATGTGTCTAGATCATACCTGTTAAGTCAAGTGGGACAGAACTTTTTCCTTTTTTTACCAATACTCCTCAAAGATGGGTTCTGTATGACATGCTTCCAGAAGAGACTGGTGACTGGTTGCAGTGATAAAAGCCTGTTCTGGATTACAAACCAGATGCAATTTCCTCATAGAATCTATACCTTTCAGGGTGAAGGACACACTCTAAACAC
Organism: Corythornis vintsioides; assembly: GCA_025447755.1. Lineage (NCBI taxonomy): Eukaryota > Metazoa > Chordata > Aves > Coraciiformes > Alcedinidae > Corythornis > Corythornis vintsioides. Next base: position 63,393 of record JAOEGS010002933.1, on the reverse strand, counting down.
TCCTAAGAGAGATGCAGGCAATTGTCTCAGACCATGGACCCTATTTCTATCCCTGCACTGCATGAAAAGGACTTTTCCTCCAAAGATATATAGAGACTTCCCTGGTATTCACAGGGTTGCATGAGGCCTCCATCATCAGAACTGTAGTGTTCACCCCTACTCTTTCATTTAAAGGGATACCATTAAAAGCAGGGATAGAATGAAGGAGGGAATTTCATCTCTGGAGACACTTAAAGACCTGTCTGGATCTGTTCCTGGGTGACTTGGTCTAGGTGATCCTGCTCAGGCAGGGAGGTTGGACTAGATGATCTTCTAGGTCCCTTCCAACCCCTAAAATCTGTGAATCTGTAAATATCTGTGAATCTGTGAAGTAGTCTGGCACAAACTGGGAACATAGTCATGAGACCTCAGAAGTTATCCCTTCCCTGTGCTCCCCAATTTGAATGCTACTTTGGACAGGTATATATTGTCACACACTTGCCTTGATTTCCTGGCCTGTTCTGTGCTCAATTAATGGTACAACTAAGGATCCAGGTAGACAAGCACATGATGAAATATTAATTCTTAACTACTGCTGATCATAGATAATTCTGAGTCAAATTTTGAAGTTTAAAGACACTAAAATGAACATGATACAATGACAGAAACATATGCAGTCTCATTTCCCATATAGCTTGTCTTTTGGGTAGTTATACTTTGCTTCCTGTTTTCATTTTAATATAGAAAAAAAACAACAAACTGCATGAGGATCTCTAATGGGCACAAGGGATGACTTCTGAGCTTTGCACTTCGCTGAGCATCAGCAACACAGGCAGCATTGCAGCTCCTAGTATTACGCCGTATACTTGTTTTATTAGAAACACAGGAGTATGTGAAAATCCAGCCTTTTGTTGAGCTTGCACTTTGAAAACTAGATATTTTTTTAACTACTAATCTAGCATGCACTCAGCTGAAGGCAGAACTCTCATCTGGCTAGAGCTTTGAAGTGCCTCTGATCAATATAAAAACACACCAAGCCAGGAAATGAGAAAACAAAATGCCTCTAAAAAATGTTTATCTTCTGAATTTGGACCATCTGGTAGTGTGATGTCAAGTTACATCTTGGCTCTATATGGCAGGATCATGCCACAGTATGAGGAATTTCTATGGGTCAATTTAAAAATTATTAGAACTTTAATCTGTATGACATGCTAGGAATCATACCATTCATTATCTCTCCTCTGTTCTCTGCCTGCAGAGATCTCTGTTATGAGGCAATTTTCTTGACCCACATTGAAGAATTTCATACACAGTAGTGTGATGTATGAAGCCCTTGGCATTAGTGCCAGGTTTGTAGCCCCGTTGTCTCTAAGAAGGATCAGTCTTTGACCTCAAGGAATTACATTTAAAGCAAACTTGATCAGGCCCTCAGTTTTTATTCCTTCCTCAGTTTATTTCCCAAATATCAGTAGCTGGACCAATACCTGTATGAATAAGAAATTGATATAACCACAACAAAGAAATGCTCTTGTACTTCCCATGGTAAAAGTCCTCATGGGAGAACATTCCCAAAAACTTGTGAAGCACTGTAGAGTCTAAATCCATACTTTAGAAGAGTCTTAACTCTGGGAAGCATATATTTTCTTGACTTCCTATGCTAACTACTTTTCTAACTGACTTAGACTTCACTTTTAGTAAATACAATCACTCTGGTAGTGGCAGATCCTATAAATAGTCTAAAACTAGGCAGGCTCAGGAATCATCTCACCACCACTGAAGCTAACCTGGGTTCATCATGAGTTGCAGTACTCGCAAAGCTCTGTGCTGCTCTGCTTATACTGGGGCAGCTATTAGCTCAGGTATGTGTTTCCAACATATCTTTTGAGCAGGATATCCATTTGTAAACCACTCATATCAGAAGATAGGAATTCCTCATATACAGCCATTTGAGGATCTGTCAGCACAATGCAGCATATGGCAGATCAGGTCCTGAAAACAGACTGGTCATACTAGTGAACTACTTACTGCCAGTTGGCTTATAAACCTGGCTTCCCATTGCCTTAGCAATCCAGCAGTTACATGCCACCAAATGCCTATGCCTTTCTGTAGTAAATATGTGGCCTTCTGCATCTTTAGGAGGCTTTAGCCATTTGCACTGCACCACCACTATGATCACTGAATGTACCTTTAGTACTTCTTGGTACATAAACAGGCATGTTTAGTTGCTATAAAAGGTCACATCTCCACTGACTGCACCTAAGCTGTGACTTTTCAGTAGGTCTTAAAGCAGCAAGCCTTCCTGCACTAGTGCAAACACTATGACCTGTGACATTGTCCCCCAGAGATGCAATTCCAGGTACTGAAAAAGCTGAGCTTTTCTGTGGAGAGCTTTCTCGCAGAGAAAGGTCATGATTTACTGTCAGTGAACAACCCATGTTGATAAGACCTAATGAGCAGCTGTGAAGGAGCTGTGAGAAACTGACCTTGTAGCTAATTCTGAAGAATTGATAAGAGATCCCTGCTCTCCTCCCTCCTGTGGAATGTAGAAAACAGAACTCTGTCCACCTGCAAAACTTCGTCTGAGAAACCACGGGGGGAGGAATGATAATAGTTATTTCTGTAACTCTGCTGTTTGACCAATAGTAAAAGATGTAGACACGCTTTGCTTTTAGAAACACTATAAATGTAGAATGATGGTGAATAAAGTTAAGGACGCTGAATGATCACATTGATTGCAGTCGTTACTTCGGGTCCAGCCGATAATCCGGCTGAAGGGGGTTACGACTTAGCCACATTGGCTCAATTCGTAGCTCCGATAGGAGAACGATGTGCTCATATTGAGTTGAGTCGTTCATCCAGCGGCGCTCTTTCTGACACTTTTCAATAATGCATAAATATTTCCTGGAAGATGCTTTAGGGTGAAGTTACTGTTTTCCAAAGGTTCCTTATTGGTTTTGTTTTTCTTTGTAGGTAAAGATTTTCCAACTTTAGTCCTACTGTATATTCTTCAGTTTCAACAGATAGAACAGACTTTGTTATCCATTGGGTAACTGCGTTGATAAATTTCTTAGTTGTGATGGCTCAGAACATTCAGAAAACTCCTTTCCTTTTTTAAAAATCAATAGGTTTTTTTTAGTTTACCCCCATGAAGTACCTTCACTAATTAAATTCACTGTTCTTCTTTGTATCTGCAGCCATTCTGGACCTGTGGAATGTGACCACAATTTGTCCTTTGCTCCAGGTTTGTTGGCAAAGAGTGGAGGGATTCATTTTTATCTGGTGTTTAGCCTATTTCAGAAAATACTAAAACTAATGTATAACAGTCTATTGATCAGGTCATGATCTTCTCTCACCAGCCAAGTCCTCTAAGACTCCTCTCCCCTTCCCACTTTCTTCTTTCTTCAAGACCTCAGTTTTCCCTCTGCCATGTCTGCTACTCAAGGTAAGTTTTCTATAACTTTTTGAGTTCTTCTAGTTCTCTCCTGAAACTGTTGCTAGTCAAAGAAGAAAAAGGAGGAAAGTGTATTGGCAGAAAACTCCACATATCTGAGTTGTGTGGATTAGGAAGAAATAGATGCCTTGCATTCGACATCTGCAAAGGGTGAAATGAGGTGAATATGAGATATGTAATCCTTGTAATTCCTTTTGAAGGGTTTACTGTGTGGATCTGCTGTTCAATTACCTATAGGCCAGCAAGAAGATTATAAAGGGAAAGAATTTCCTCTATGACATACAAAAGGACTTAAATTTGAGGTGCAAGTGAGAAGATTTTGCAGGCTGAACACTATGTCTTTTCTTAAAGGACGAAAGATGGATTTTTTCCCCGTAGTAACACAGATTATATTTATTGCAGCCCCCTACATTTTCAAAGTCTTCTATGAAGTGGGAAGTGGCCATCTCACTCCTAATATTGTGAAACATGCAGCATAAACTTTTGTGCACCCACTGCTCGGATAGATGTATTATTAACATTTACTCAGGGCTTGATCTCAGGAGTTGGGTTGTGTGTCATATAGTTGCTGGCTGGGGTTAAAACATAACAGAGATTATTTTTCCATTCTTAGGGAGTGTCATCATCTCAGAGGAATATTGTGATCTCCCATCAGAACAGAAGTAGCTTCGGGTTTTGTTAGATCCAGTCAAAATCTTGGTGACTTTATGGGATACAAACATAAGAACTTTCCTGCTTTGTGTACAAGCACCCTATTTGTGACATGCACAAATGGATAACCAGGATCACTAACCTGCCCCTTCAACAAACAAGTTATTCTCTTAGTGTAAGACCTCATTAAATCTGATAATGTCCTCCCTCTCTTCCATTCAGAATTAGGGGTATCAGGGAGCATGTACACATGTGAGCACTGCAATGGACTACACCACTTTTCTGTTTGTATAGACAAATTTATCATTTCCAGAGTAAAATTTATCCTTGTGGAGCAAACCAGAGGACCTTAGCTTAGCTATAATATGATCTTGCCTGTAAGAAAGTTGGGTTTATCCATAGTACTAGCAGGTAATCATGCCTCTGTGTCACAGGTCTTTGTAGTGTGGGACTTGCTGTAATGGGGACGTTTGCCTTTGTGTCAGGACACTCATACTACTACAGCAGTCAAGGGGAACAAGATGTAGAACAAGACTCTAGTGACCCTCTAAATACATTTAACATTGAGACTATAAGCAGTATTCACTGGTCTTCAAAGAGCTCTTTGCCCTTGTCTGTGGGCACTAGCTTGTTCTTACAGAGCAGCATCCACAGCATCAGTGCTGGAAGGAGGAGGGTGGTGCTCCAGACCTGTCTCTTCAGCTGCCTCCAGTTCCTCTACACTTGGATGCCTGTGGGTTTGTTTTAATAACTCAGCTGTTTGAGCATCATTAAATGGCTCTGACTGGAACCTACAATAAAATAGCATATGAACCAAAGTGACTCACTCCACAAATAATATTTGCCTGTCCTGTGATGAGAATGAGGCTGCTACTATAAGATGTCCAGCAGCCAGGTGACAAGGAGAAAGTTGAGGGAAAGGAACTGGTTGTGAGACTTCCTAGAAAGGTGTATGGAAAGGGCTTTTTCAGGACTCACAATTTGAAATAGTAGCTTTCCTTTTGGGCAGTTGTAGATACCAATACACATTGCATACTTCAAGAAAATGTTTCATGGGTTACAATTTTTTCAAAGGCAAGTCAAAACCATCATATGCTGGAACTAACAGAGGGTTTGTCTCAACTTTGTTGAAGCTTCTGATGAACAAAAACATGCATGGTGAATCACCGTGTTTTATATTATGTTCTCAAAAGAGACTGGATCTTGGCATAGATGTGTCTGTGTTTTGGAAGACAAAATGTAGACAGCACATGGGTGCAGTTTAAGGATGTTTCTTTAACAAGGCATAAAACCTTCCTAATCATGTATTCTTCAGTATTCCTGACTTTCTATATTAAAAAAAACCCCAAGACAAACCATGACACTTGGTGTTACTATGTTACTATGGGACTGTAGCTTACTTTGAACTGAAAATACTGCTTCTAACCCAGGGTACAACTGCACAGGAGATGAAGGTAGGTCATATCAGCATATGCCTATGCAGAGCAGGGCTGAAATGCCAAAGCAGACCCAGCTCAGCATTTGCCTGTACTGAATCTAGCTATACTTGCTGATTCTTTTCATGAATAGCAAAAGTAAATATAAGAGATAACATCAAATAGCAGAGGTTTGAATTCCTGCTCTGCCTGCAAAGGGATGTCTCAGAACATCTTCATTTGAACTATGCAGGTATAATCAGTGATAGGAAATGAAATCTTCCTTGTTTATAACCTGCACAAAATCTCCCAGTCTCCTAAGAAGCCACTTCTAATCTTGCCACAAACTCCAATGAAAGTAGTGTTGTTCTATTCCTTCTGACAGTCACCTCCTCCAATACACTATTAATTGGTCCTAATCAATTGCTTAGGAGTTTCACAGACAGAGTACAGAAAAATATGATCCTGACTAACTTTCTCAATAAAAGACCCACTTTTTTTTTTTTGTTTCTATCGATTTTTTTGCATACTTCTCCCCTAACTTGCTTCTGCTCTTGTCCTTGCCATGGTGATTATTGTTTTTAAATATCTCTGCAGACATATATTTGAATGTATATATGTTCCTGACAATTTCTTGTACTGATTCTATTCCTGCTGATTTTGGACTTTTTAGTATTTTGGGCAGAGTCCTCAGCCCTCTCTGGCTCCTTTGTCTTTTGTCAGCATCACAGTGCCAGAGGCACTGAAGCTGTATGGTTCTTGCTTCTAATTGAGGGGGTAAGTTACCTTTTGCATATTTCTGCTTCCAAGAGGAACTGATCTCAGCTGCATACCTACTCTTCTCCTCTTCCTTTCCATACCAAAATCTGTAGTTCCTTTCTCTGTGCCTGCTCTTGTCACTGACTTCAGTTCATTCAGTTCACTGGCTTCCTTGCTTCTTCTTATTTAGGAAAGGAGCTGCAGCAATAACATCAAAATATTCCACAGATACTCTAGGAGAAGCCTCATGCGTAAGCAATCGGTCTGCAGCTTAGCATATGTAGAGCCCGTTCCCTTTTCCTTGTGTGACCTTGAATAAATTAATTCTGCTCAGATCTAAAAAGGAAGCTAAGCACTTAAAGTCGGTATAGGAAGATGCTGCAATGCTCAAAAATGCTGCTCATTCAATGCTTCCTGTTGAGAGTTGCCTTCATTTTCAATATTTAAATCTCCTTCTCACTCCAAGTCCTGCTTCTGATCATGGCCCTTAACAGGGCTTATGCTGATGTCCCACCAAGGTCCAAAAGCTTGTGTGTCTTCTGTATGCCTGGCCAAAACAGATGAATTCAAAGATGCACTATGAAAACATTTATAAGAACAGTCTTTGCAAAAGGAAAAACAACTCCCTTCCAGATGACAAGGAGTTCCCTATGGTTTTTTATCAAGTGCCTCACTTGGCTCCTTGCTGAGGCTGGTGGTTGACGTCATTCTTATGCAGGGACTTTGTGCTCCTGTGTGGTACACTGACCTTGGGCCAGCAGCCAGATGCCTCTCCAGTGACTCTCACACTCCTCCTCTTGACAGGCTGCATGGAAATACCTGCTCTGCTGTGGTCCTCTCCATAGTTTGCAGGGGAGTCTTTGCTCTGGAACCTGCAACACTGTAGCCTTCAACAGTCACAAGCTTGTGAAACTGTTAATACCTTCACACAGGGCCAATATGTGCAGTCTGGGCTCCATGATTGAAGACAGCAATATAGGCCCTCTGCTGAATGAGGTGGGTGTCCTGGTGACAGAGGACACAAAGAAGGCAGAGTTACTGAATGCCTTCTTTGCCTCTGTCTATACTGCTGGAGACTGTCCTTAGGAACCCCTGACACCTGAGGCACCAGAGGATAGCATGAGAAAGGAGCCTTCCCTGGTTCATGAGGACTGGGTTAAAAAACAGTTGAGTAATATGGACATCCGTAAATCCATGGGCCTTAATGAGATACACCCATGAGAGGGAGATGGCAGAGGTCATTGCCAGGCTACTCTCCATAACCTTTGATTGGTCCTAGAGAACAGGAGAGGTGCCTGAGTTCTGGAGGAAGGCCAATGTCATCCCAATCTTCAAAAAAGGGCAAAAAGGAGGACCCTGGTAACTATAGGCCGGTCAGCCTCACCTCTATCCCTGCAAAGGTGATGGAACAGCTTGTTCTGGCCACCATCTCTGAGCATGTGGAGGAAAGAGGATGAGCCAACAATGTGCACTCATGGCCAAGAAGACCTATGGCATCCTGGGATGCATTAAGAAGAGTGAGGCCAGCAGGTTGAGGGTGGATCTTTTCCCCCTCTACTCTGCTTTGGTAAGGCCCCACCTGGAATCCTGTATCCAGTTTTGGGCATACAAGTTCAAGAAGGACAGAGTTTTACTGGAAAGAGTCCAGCACAGGGCCACCAAGATGATTAAGGGAGTGGAGCATCTCCCTTATGAGGAGAGGCTGAGAGAGATGGGGCTCTTTAGCCTGGAAAAGAGGAGACTGAGGGGGGAGCTCATCAATGTCATATGTGAAGGGCAAATGAAGGGAGGATGGAGCCAGACTCTTCTCATTGTCATCTATTGATAGGACGAGAGGCAATGGGAGTAAGTTGGAACACAAGAGGTTTAGGGTAGACACAAGTAAAAACTTTTTCACAGTGAGGGTGACAGAGCTCTGGAACAGGCTGCCCAGGGAGGTTGCGGAGTCTCCATCTCTGAAGACATTCAAAACCCACCTGGATGAATTCCTGAGTGACTTGGTCTAGGTGATCCTGCTCTGGCAGGGGGGGTTGACTAGATGATATTTCTAGATCCCTTCCAACCCCTCACATTCTATGATTTTATGATTCTAAAAAATCATAGAATTATTTTTGTTGGAAGAGATCTTTAAGATTTTAAAATCCAAGTGTTAATCCAGCAATGCCAAACTGACACTGCACCATGTGACTCACTACCCCATCTACTTCATTTTCATCCCACCTGTTCACAAGCTACTTCAGAGACAAGATCCCTGGAGCTAACATAGAAACATGAATGCATGTCAAAAGACCATGGAATAGCAATGTACATCTGTCTAACTAAAACTAGCATTTAAATGAAATTTTGCATATTCCTAGCAAGCTGATCAGAGAATGATGCAGATTAAGGATTATTTAGAGAAACTATTCACCATCATACAAAACAAGAAAAAAATATGCTATTTGTGGCCAGTTCAGGAACAGGAATAAATGAATAAATAAG
>JAOEGS010002933.1:24803-39304 GCA_025447755.1 Corythornis vintsioides | reverse complement strand
ATGTCATCCAATGACAGGACGAGAGGCAATGGGTGCAAATTGGAGCACAAGAGGTTTAGGGTCAACACAAGAAAGAACTTTTTCTCAGTAAGGGTTAACAGAGCTCTGGAACGGGCTGCCCAGGGAGGTAGTGGAGTCTCCCATCTCTGGAGACACTTAAGACCCATCTGGATCTATTCCTGGGTGACTTGGTCTAGGTGATCCTGCTCTGGCAGGGGGTTGGACTAGGTGATCTTCTAGGTCCCTTCCAACCCCTAATATCTGTGAATCTGTGAATCTGTGAAACTGTCAAACAACGATGTCTTATTCTACAAAAGGGCTGTAGCTGGGGTAGAGGCAGTCTCCAGGCTCATCTGTATCTCCTCTCTATCCTATTGCTGGAACTTGATAGCCCTCCACAGTACTGAGGCTTCATGAAATATGTTCTTCCTCTGAAGGCAAATAACTAAGGTGTTCCTCTGCCTGCAGGTGGGCCAGCAGCCACTACAGTCTCCAACACAGTGGTGAAAGAGAATGGCCCTGAGAGACCTCCCTCTTACATTCCAAATCCACTCATTATAGGTCATATTGAGTTCCCATTTTCGAAGGTAGATAGGTCAAACTCAGGACAAAATGGGTCAACAAGGAACTGAGATAAAAGGCAGACTGAATATGTTATCTGAATGAATCACATGGGAATTCATATTCTATGTAGCACAGCAAAACTTCAAGGGTAGGTCCTTCCTCATCTTCATATTCATTTCCAGGCAAGGTTTTCCAGGCAAGGAATAGAAATGTTACAATGGTGAATGGTAATAGCATTTTTCCAATAAATATCAGAAAATCCAAGATGGTCAGCTAATGCATTTTTTCCTTTTCTCTGCAGAAGTTATAATATACACAGGTAATGCTAACTCTCCAGGATTTGTCTTCTCCTCTCCTGCCACACAGCACACCTTATGTGTCATGCCAAGATCTCATATCTCCATGGCACATTCCAAGCAGCATTTTCCTTCCATAGGAACTGGAGCTGCAGCCAGGCCTTGCTCAATTATTTCCACTGAGAGGTGCTCTGAACTGTGCCTCTGAAGTACTACAGCAACACGTGCTGGTTTATTTTGTAAGAGGAAACACAATATCCTTTTCTTTTCCTTCATGTGCAAATTGGCAGGACTTAAGAAAACAAACAAACAAAAAAGACAGATTACACAAGTGGAGGCATCCAGATTTGAACTCCTGTGTCACTTTATTATTTGCAGCAGTCATTGATTATCTTGGTAATCTCAGTGTGATCACTCCAGGCCATAACATCAAGGATAACACCCCATGGAATTAGAAGACAGTCACTTCTTCTGAAAATAAAGCCACTCATTTCTTCAGACCAGAGGTTCACCTTCAGATAATAACATCTACAGATCACACAAGGGAGTAGCAAGGCTTCATCAACACTTGAAGAGCCCTCCATGAAAGGGGCTGCAGTAGCCATATACTTGTCTAGGAACAAGAAGAGTGAAGAAGAGGGGAAGGCAACTCAGAAATTTCCTTTGCTAATATAATGCCTAAACAAAAAGTAATCTTCATGAGTGGACTGTTACAGGAGCTTTTATCTGACAAGCCAAAATGAAATATGAGAAGCTCTGAAGCAGGATGTCAACCAGAAAGGAAATGAGCAGAGTGTATATCTGTCTGTCACCAGGAGAGGAAGAATATGCCAAGCCCATATCTGTTCCCAGCAGAAGTCACCAATGAACTGCCCTGAATGACAATAGCTCTCATCAGAGAAGGATAGAAAGTGACTGAGAAATTATAAAAAAGCAGCCAAGCTTTTCATTTTCCTAAGTGTATCCCCTCATTATATTTTCTTTTAAAAACATCTTTTGACCAATTTTAATGCTGATGAGCAGTTGCCAGATTGACAGCACTGGAGACTAAAGACCTTCCTCATTATCTGTAGCCTAGACTAGGGCAATAAAACATCCCTTAAGCTCTCTCTACTCTGGCAATGTGCCTTCTGGCTAGGAAGATATGGAGTGAAGGGAGCTCTTTCTGAACACATGCTCAGCTCAATGCCTCTGTGGAGCTACCTGTTAGCCAGCTCCAATTGTAACCTGTAAGATATGTGGAACTGAAATGTATGAAGGATAACACTTTAATTTTATATTACAATAACAGAAGCCCTCAAGCAACCTGCAGTACATGGTGGACTGCATTTCACAAATGCAGTGACAAAAGAATAAGCTCTGCATCAGCTGACATCTCACACAGTAAGCTTAACTCTTACCAGGGGGAAACCAAATCCTTGCATTGCCCAGGGGTACCATATTGCCAAGCAGCTGGTGGGACTCGGTATGGAGGACAACCTACTGGTCTCATGTGCACTTCAGAGGAGAAGCTGATTGTAAGCAAGGCAGAGATTTTTCCTTTGCAGAAACAGACCAGATTCTTTCCTTTGAGGTACCTTTGCCTTACCTTTCTCTAGCCCCTGTTGAGTTGTGAACCTGAATGGAAATGAGAGACAGTGTGTCTGTTTTCTTTCAGCAGGGGAATCCAGCAGGACCTGAGAAGTGGTGCTTGGTGACCAGACACCTCCCATAAGCCCTGATCAGAGAGGTCACATTGTAGTGCAAGGCAGCAGCAGCTCACAGCTCCTACTGAGTTAGGAAACAGTGCTTCTGTCTCACATCAAGTGTTGAAAAAGACTCTTGTTTTGTTTTGTTTTCATTCTTTCTATTAATAAAATAATGAAGTTTCCAGTTCAAAGACCTATATATTCAAGTTGAAACAATTAGAGGGCTGACTTCAGTGGGCCTTTCTCTGCTGAAAAATTAACCTTTTGCACAATTTACTTGGAGAGAAGAGTAGAAGGGAAGATTTCCTGCATTAGAGTCACTAAGCCACCATTATCTGTGGCAGTATTGGGTATTGTTATATTTGTTACCATAGACATTATTAATGCTATTATAATAGTAGTAACTATTATAGTTAATATAATAGTATAATAGTAATGCTATTATATAGTATAGTAGTATTACAGTAATAATTAATATTACTGTAGAAACGAGTGCTGAAGTCCTAGTCATCTTTGTTCATCATAGCTGGTTGTATCTGCACCTGTGTATTCAGGGACAATCCCTAGCTCAAAAAGTAAACTTAAAAAATATAATAAAGGATGGTTTGAATATACTTAGAGTACTGTCTACTTTCTCACAAGATGGTGAACTGAAAAACAAAATTAGTGTGAGATGGAGACACTGACATAAGATACTGTTTATGTCTCTTCCTCTCTAAGTGCTGTACTAACACCTGGTCTTGTGTAACTTGCTTCAACATGACTTGGGAGACCTTGCTCTACACAGAAGCTTAGATCACAGTGGAATAGCATAGTCCTTTCTTCTTCTATAGGAGTTTTATCTTACCTGCTCTGAGCCTCTCATAGCAAGTCCCAGGAGATCTGATCTGTTTTTAAAGCCTGTCTCCAAGAGCAAAAACAACAAAACGTAGTTTCCACCAAATTGGCATATTTTTGTGGTCATCATTCTTTTTATGATCATCTACTACAAGTTTATGAACAAAATATGTTTCCCCAGATCAAGATATAATTCAGAAGTTTTTCAGTTCAGTGAGTTTACAGGAAATGTTTTTTTCTGCTTCAATTCAGAGCTAAAATTCATTCTGTCTATCATCCCAGATACCTCTTTCCCTCCTCCCTGGCTCAGTCAGGTGGCAACTGTAATGTATCTAATGCTATTCAGCTGAAGGCTCAGGTGCAGTTAACTGAGCAGTTGCATTTTTCTTCATGTTCACAGGCTCAAGGAAGGCTCATCTAGAGTAGGACAATTTTGGAAGTTAGAATTGTTAGTCAAATGCTTTGACGCTGGGCTGGGACACCAAAGGAGGCTTCAGAGTGTCGAAAGACTCTGTGCTACCATTAGGAGAGCAATCAGGAATATTGAGATGCATAACTCTCCTCACCTGTCACACTTTCTTACTTTCCATAAAGGTGCAAGTTACGCTTTAAACAGATTGGTGGGGATATTTTATGTTGTTTTTATTTGGCTGATTAAGCATTTTTGGACCCTGTCTGTAACCTGTGGATGTTGTGAGAAAGGAAGCATAGCCAAGTTTTAAAAGACTGTGGCAGGAACCAAGGATCCGACCTAAACTCTGAAGTTTAGCTTTGACATTGCTCGATTCTCTGTACTTTGCGCTTATCACATTTTTCTTTACACCTTCAAAGCTAGCTATCACTCCTTCCATATGCAGAAATATTGGAATTATTCTCTTTGGGAGAAGACACAGATGGCATCTCAACAATTTTTTTTGTAGTGTTGGTACTCCTTTGACTCAGCAAACCAGATTTCACTTCTATTTAAACTGCTTTAAATCTAGTTTTCAAGCAGTATAAATTATAACAAGTTGTCTATGTTTGTATCCAGAAGCTACATAATTGCTTTTATGTTCAGCGCAAACAAAAAAAAAAAAAAGCAACAGACAGAAATAAATGTTTTACTGACAAATTCTTCCAACACCATTAAGAACTTGTAAAGGGAGCTGCTTTCAAACTGGGAAATGTTTGTAGGACATTTAGCTCCTATGTTTTAGGGGGTTTTAGGGTGATAGCTATTTTTCCTTTTCCTACCTCTTAGCCACAAACTATTACCAAGTCTTCAAACTTTTACATAATGTGTTTTGTCCTCTGGAGGTATAAGGGGCATTTTTGATCAGGGTGTTTTGTTTTTTAATATTCTATACTGTTACACAAATCAGGCCTCCCAGATAACAAATAAACTTCTCTTCATTAGTTTTTCAGCACACATATACATTGTATGCTATACAGTTGCATTTGATAAGATAGCAAGAAAAATGTTATTTTCTGATGTGGAGGTAGCTTATCTCCCTTGCCAGTTGCTATGGAATTTTTAAAAGTTCTAACAAAACATTTGGCTTCTCTGTAAGATCTCAAAAGGCCTGAGCAAGTTAAAATAGTCTATTTTTTCATTAACATACTAAAATTTTATGAAATTTTATGGATATAAACACTGTCACATTACCAGATATTAATTCTTTACATAAAACAAAGTTGAAATGTAAAATATTCATGGCATCACTGGTATTAACCAAGGGTGAGTCTATAACCTCTGGGCATTTTCACTGGGTTTCTATGTCTCACCTGGAGTACTTGAGCCTGAAGGCTATATCCTGGGAGTCAGAATAAGCCCTAAGTTTTATAAACAGATAAAGTTCAGTTAGGGAATGGTTACTTAATTGTCATCCCAGAGCAAGCATCCTGGGAACCTCTGAAAACTGTAGTCCTTGTTAGCATCTCATTATCCAGCATCTTGCTTTTATCAATTTTGTTTTGTCATGGCTTTAAAACAAACCATGAAAGGAGGCACTTTGGGAGAACTATTGAAAACTTGCTGGGGACATACATCCACGCACTGAGTTGGATCCTCAGCCGGTATGCTATGGTGTGCCTCCATCAGCATTGGCAGAAGCAAGCTCATACACACACAGAAAAGGTATCAGTCCTGTAAATAGTATAGCAAATCCAGATTAGATCTAGCTTAGATCTAGCTACACTAGATCTAAGACTTGGCAAACGTCCTTGTTTTTTTCTATGAAGCTCAAATTGGCACCTCCTACTTGTGAGGTGAGTTTGATACTTGGGAGATTAGAAATACACTGACTAACAAATATTTTTCACTTTCTTTGTGGAAACTACTGGTCTGAGCTAGCATGTCATCTTTCTTAGCTTCACTGAGGGGCTGATTGTATGCTAGGGACTTGGGTCTCCCTAGAATCATAACTGTACAGAGATCTATGTCAGTCCCTGCATATCTCACTCTTAGGTGGTTAAAGTGAGATGAAGTCCACCCACAGAGCCCATCTCAGAATCCCCAGCAACAAAGATAGAGCAGTAAAGTCCTCAGGTAAGGATGGAATTTTCCCAAAGAGAAATACTTTCTGTATACTTCTACTTCTATCATCACAGTACTAGGATCAGAACAGTGGTGGTAGCTCCTGGATGCTTCCTTTGTCAGGTCAGTTAATCACCTGCCTATTTCTTGCAAGTTGAATGGCATCTATTCTATACCTGAATTGATTTTTGGGACCCCGCTAGCTTATCCTGGTCTGTACCATTCCCCTCACCTCAGCCATGATGTGTCACAAGGAAAGATATGTCCATGCTTCCTACAGGAGTGGCATGCTGATGTATCTGATGACTAGGAGGGGGTCTGTTGGGAAGTAATCTCATTTGAATTGCCGGTCTATGGTGCCATGGGCACAAGCAGGGACAGAGCAGCATGGAAGTGTCCCAAAAGTCACCTTTTTCATCCTGGAAAAGCATATCTAGAGTAAGGAGCTTGAGATGCATTCAGAGTAGGTATGTGCACATAGACTTCCAAACATGGGTTGGGTTATCACTGAGTCCAAGACACCCATGCTTACCTGTCATAATTCTGATAAGTTTCTAGACTGCTGTGCTTCAACTGTTCTGCTTTGCTGGGTAGATGCTTACAGATAGGCCTGTCTCTAGATTGATATCAGCAGACTGCCCAGCCATCTACTTCCTGCTGTCTTTACACACAAGGACAGCATCTAAATCCTAAGTAAGATGGCTATCTGTAATGCTCTCCAAATGCTCAACAGCACAAATACCTAGGAAAAAGGAAATCTTTTTGAGGATGCTTAAAGCAGTATAACTCAGTCCATGTAGCCTTGTAGTCTGTCCCTAATCATAGACAGCAGTGCCCACATTACACAAGAAAGGCCAAAGTACACTTTGTCTCCAGCAACTGCTTGGCTTCTGGCACTTTTGATAGCAGTAGGGTAGAGTAATCATTAACAAGCTTCGGTCTGTTTGCAAGTTATTCTGTTTAATATCTTTCCCAGTTTCTTAGATTGAGTAGCACAGCGCTCACTGCATTGTGACACTGGAAGTGAGCATGCACTTCCTTGATTCTCTGCCTTAGTAACTAATTCAGTTCATAATCTGCATCTTGGTGGGCAGATGCTCTGGAAGTTAACTAAAAGACAAACTGCAGCATACATCATTAATTTGTACATGGACCAGGAACGAAAGATCACTGTACCTCTGTAAAACTAGCAACAGATGACCAAACAAATCTCTAATAAGAGCTGACTAGCATGCCCTGGCAACAAATCTTTTCTGTTAGAGAGCACTACTGTACCACAAGTCAGGGGTACAGTGACAATCTCTGTGATTTCTCATTGTGCAATGTTATCAGTTCAAGAAAAGTAAACTAGATTGCTAAGAACATACACCAGGTAGCAAAATATTATTTCAGACCTTTAATCTGCAGTAAAAATTTCAATTGTTTTCTAAATCAAAGCAAAAGGTATGCAACTGGAAGAAGCGATGGGGAAGTGACCAACAGCGTCCTGTTAGTAGAATTTTTCACCTGCAGGAGATTCAATATAACAGTTCCCATGCATCCAGCTGGCCCAGTGTGTCAGCTCCAAGTTCCTATCTTTTATTTGTTTCATTGAACACTTTCATGTTTTTGCCCTGTTCTCCCCACATATGTGAGAAGACATAACCTGCCACAGCTATTCTATTTTTTTGCTCTCCATCACACCATTTCTTCATGAGGTTTTATGTGTCTTGCTTCTACCTCTAGCACTATTTGCTCTGGTCCACTTCTCTCTTCTTTTTCTCTTTAATTTTTCTTACTTCTCTTTTATTGATTTTGGAAGCTTTTTAGGTTAGGGGCTCTATTTTTGGTGCATGTATATAGTAGTTACACATTTTGGGGCTGGAATCTGGTCTGGGAATGTGCATGCAGTTTACAGCACTATAAAACCTGTATAAAATAGAGGGGTCATCCCTATGGAATTTGAGGAGAGGTCATCTCTTAGTGCTTTTTCATCCAGTCAGCAAACAATAAACATGCCACCAGGCAAGGTGTGAAAGGTGAGGTTGTTATCACAAATTTAACATAAATCTTTGGAAAGGCAGATACACTGTCTTGTTATGAACACTGCCTCCTCAGCTAAAAACTCAGGCTGGAGAGAGGGGTGAGGAAAGAAAATAAAACTTCGAACAGTTCAAACGAATAAGTCAATAAAGGACTGCTTTCTCTTTCCTAAAAAAGAAATACCCTAAGAAAACAACCTAGATGAGTGTCTGCTAATAGCAAAGAAGAAGTAGAGAAGTATTTTAGTTGTTATTTCTCGCAAGCGAAAATGACAGTATATCTGGAAAGATTAGGCTGAGGTGGGATGGGGAAAGAGAACTGAAGCATTTTCTGTATGTAATTTCAGAAAAGCTGGTGAAAAGGGAATCAGATTTGAATTATTTTCTCATAAAGCTCATAAGACAGTTGTATGTCAGAACAGCAGAATCTCACCTCTGTGTGCAGACAAAGCCAGGCCAAGTCTCCAGCCAAGAAGGGAGCTAGAAGGCTTTATCACATTTTGAAGACAGTGTAAATTAGTGATTGATTGTGACTGGATCTTTGTGGCTCACTAGTGTACCCAGTACTAAGATCAGACTGACTCTGTCCCAGCACAAACTTTATCTACACAGGGAGAAGAATGTTTTATTGTGTTTTATAAAACCCCAGATACTTGCACCACATGGACACTACAAAGAGGATCTAGAAGACTCTGGCCTTGGACATCTTATTTTTCCATAATCTGGCAGCTTGTGAGATGAGTTATACCATTGCAAGGTCAACAAATAAAGCCGCCAGACTGAAGTCTCCAATTATTTGACAGTGATATTTAGTACTGAGCTAAATGATGACACTAGACAGAAAGCACAAAAAAAAAAAAAAAAAAAAGATGATGCTGTTCTGTTATTAGAGCAATAGTAGGTCCAAATTTTCTATCACCAAAAAAAGACACAGCAACAGAGCATTACAATGAAAGACCATTTGATGGAGAAGCTGCTAAGCGTGGCTCATGTGCCAAATTCCCAGTGATCATAAATCAGTACAGCCCTGCTAACTTCAATGATGCTGATTTACAACAGCTGATAAATACCCCAGAAATGTTTCCATTTCACTGGGAGAGAAACAAAAGAAAAATCTCAGGGATATTCTCCTATAGCAGGAGAAATGAGACTGCATTTCCAATGCTGACAGTTTTTAGAGATGCCTCAACAGGACAGATTTGTGTCTAGGTCCTAATCATACATAATCCACAAAAGGTGCAGCTTGCAAAAGGAAACCTTGGACTGAGTAAGGCTAAGGACAGACCTGTCTAGCACAGGATGTATTGAAACAAGCAATGACTTGAAAATGTGCAGCTAGTTCAGAGGAGAAATTTTAAAAAATGATGTTTTTGTTGCAGTAAATGAAATGGCTCACTTGGCATCTGCCATTATAAATACACAAAATGCCATAAATCCTAAAAATTGAGAACAAGTAATTGGGCAGATAGCAAAGAAAGCAGCTTGGACAGTGTGTTAGTACAAGCTGCTTAGAGAAGAGGCTTAAAAATGAAAATCATGAGTAAAAGCAAATGTAGTCAATAAATGGGAATGAGGGAGGTTGCTGAAGGACATGACTCACAGAATCACAGAATGTTAGGGGTTGGAAGGGACCTAGAAGATCATCTAGTCCAAGCCCCCTGCTAGAGGAGGATCACCTAGACTAAGTCATTCAGGAATGCAGACAGGTGGGTTTTGAATGTCTTCAGAGAAGGAGATTCCACAATCCCCCTGGGCAGCCCACTCCAGAGCTCTGTCACCCTCACTGTGATAAAGTTTTTCCTTGTGTTGACCCTAAACCTCTTGTGCTCCAACTTAATCCCATTGCCTCTCGTCCTAACACTGGATGACATTGAGAAGAGTCTGGCTTCATCCTCCCTACACTCACCCTTAACATATTTCTAAACATTAATGAGGTCCCCCCTCAGTCTTCTCCAGGCTAAAGAGCCCCAGCTCTCTCAGCTTCTCCTCATAAGGGAGATGCTCCATACCCTTAATCATCTTGGTGGCCCTGTGCTGGACTCTCTCCAGTAGCTTTTTGTCCCTCTAGAACTGGGGTGCCCAAAACTGGACACAGTACTCGAGGTGGGGTCTCACCAGTGCAGAGTAGAGGGGGAGGAGAACCTCCCTTGACCTGCTGGCCTCACTCTTCTCCTAAAGTATCCCAGGATGCCATTGGCCTTCTTGGCCAATGCAAGGGCGCATTGTTGGCTCATGCTCATCCTCCCATCCCCCAGGACCCCCAGGTCTCTTTCTCCAGAGCTACTCTCCAATAGATCAACCCAAGTCTGTACTGATACGTGGGTTTGTTCCTCCTCAGATGAAGCACCTTACTCTTGTTAAATTTCATTAAATTTCTCTCTGCCCAGCTCTCCAGTCTGTCCATGTCACACTGGATAGCTGCACAGCCTTCTGGTGTGTAAGCCACTCCTCCCATTTTGGTGTCATCAGCAAACTTGCTGAGGGTGCACTCTCTATCCCTTCTTCCAGGTCATTGATGAATATATTGAATATTGAATAATACTGGACCCAGCACTGACCCTTGGGGGACTCCACTAGTCACAGCCAGACTCTGCTCCACTGACCACAACTCTCTGGACTCTGTCCTTCATCCACTTCCCAGTCCACCTCACTGAACAATCACTCAATCCACACTTCTTAAGCTTTGGCTGTGAGGACACCATGGGAGACAGTATCAAAAGCATTTCTGAAGTCAATAAATACCACATACACTGCCCTCCCCTCATCTATACGACTACTTGTATCATCATAAAAGGCTATCAGATTAGTCAAGCATGACTTCCCCTTACAGAATCCATGTTGAATACTTATGATAAGCCTCCTTTCCTCCACATACTTAGAGATGACGGCAAGGACAAGCTGTTATATCACCTTTCCAGGGATACAGGTGAGACTGACCATCCTATAGTTACCCGGGTCCTCCTTGGACTTTATGCAATCCTCAGGCAACTCTCCTGTTCTCCAGGACCTCTCAAAAATTATGCAGAGTGGCCTGGCAATAACCTCTGCCGTGTCTCTCATCGCTCTTGTGTGTATCCCATCAGGGTCCATAGACTTGTGGATGTCCAGTTTACTCAACTGATCTCTAACCCAAGCCTCTTCAACTGAGATAAAAGCTTCCTCCCTCCAGAATTCATCTGTGGTCTTGGAGACCTGGGACTCATGGTTGTTGGTCTTAGTAGTAAAGACCGAGGCAAAGGTGGCATTCAGTAACTCAGTCTTCTCTCTGTCCTTGGTCACCAGGACACTCACTTCATTCAGCTGTGGACCCACATTGCCTCTAGAATTCCTTTTGCCTCCAACATACTTGAAGAAGCTTTTCTTGTTGTCCTTGACCTCCCTCATAAGTTTTTTTTCAAGGGAGACCTTAGCTTTCCTTGTTGCATCTCTGCATCCTTTGACAACCTCTAAGTAATCTTCCCAAGGGAAATGTCCCTCCTTCCACATTTTATATATTAACTTCTTCTGCTTAAGTTTATCCAGTAGCTCCCTATTCAACCATGCAGGTCTCCTAACTCTCTTACTAGATTTCCTACGCTTTGAGATATACTGATCTTGAACCTGGAGAAAATGGTGTTTGAATATTATCCAACTTGCTTGGGCCCCCTTGCCCTCCAGAGCCCTATCCCATGGGACTTTTCCAAGCAGTTCCCTGAGAAGCCCAAGGTTGGCCTTTCTGAAGTTCACGGTAGCAATCCTGCTTGTGGCCCTATACCTGCTGTCTGTAATTCTAAACTCCACCATCCCATGGTCACAACAACCAAGTGTGCCTCCTACCTTCACATCCTCTACCAGTCCCTCTTTGTTGGTCAGTACAAGGTCCAGCATCACTTCTCTCCTTGTTGGCTCCTCCAACACCTGCATTAGGAAGTTATCATCAATGCTCTGGAGGAACCTACTGGACTGAGCGTGTCTGGATGTGTAGCTTTCCCAGCAAATGTCAGGGTAATTAAAGTCCCCCATGACAACCAGTGCCTATGATTTCCAAGCTACCCCTAGCTGCTTTTAGAAAACCTCATCAGCTTCCTTATCCTGATCAGGTGGCCTGTAGTAAACACCTACTGCAATGTGTCCCAATAGCTCAATACATTCTAATTGCTCTCTCACATAGAGAGCAACTCCACCACCTCGACTTGCCAGCCTGTCCTTCCAAAAAGGCCATAGCCATCCATGACAGTGTTCCAGTCATGAGAGCTGTCCCACCGTGTCTCTGTGATTGCAATGAGATCATGGTCCTGATATCGCACACAGATCTCTAGTTCATCCTGTGTGTTCCCCATGCTGCATGCATTCATGTAGACACATTTTAGTGAGTTTGAACTCAGAACAGAGGGAGAGACTGCTAGAAGAGGCAAAAAAAAGATGCAGTAAAACCCCAGAATTTCAAAGGATGGAGAGGAGCAAAACCTTTTGGGGAAAATAAAAAAAAATGGGGTTTTTTTAACTGTTTATGAAGTCCTAATAAAGAAGCTACTATTTTGAGTTAATAAGCTACTACTGTGAGTGTTGCCACTGTTTTAAAAAATGCACATGAATCAGCACAAGCCTCTGTTGTTTTACTTGAACCAAATCACATTGATAGTGGTTCTTAACAGTTACATTCTCAGAGCATCAGGGACAGAGCAAGACCTTCATACAAGCCATTGTTTTCAGTAATTTTTGGTCTTTTTTAATCAGAAAAGCAAATGCTACTTCAAAAAGGGTAAATGTCTCCTAGGTTTGCACAGAACTAGGTTTTATCCATGCAACTTTGAATTTCCATATGTGATACAAAATATTTAGTCCCATCAGCTGAAACACTACTCAGATCCCTAAGCAAAAAGTCTCCTTTACTTAAATCTCTACCAGAGATTTTGCTACTACAAACCTGCTTGGTTGTTTTTTGAATTTATGAGGTAAGATGGAATTTAAATAATAGATATAAAAATTCTGTTGCATTATGAAACAAAATCAGTTTCCCTTATGAGGAGAGGCTGAGAGAGCTGGGGCTCTTTAGCCGGGAGGAGACTGAGGGGGGACCTCATCAATGTCTAGAAATATGTTAAAGGTGTGTGTAGGGAGGATGGAGCCAGACTTTTCTCAATGTCATCCACTGACAGGACAAGAGGCAATGGGAATAAGTTGGAGCACAAGAGGTTTAGGGTCAACACAAGGAAAAACTTTTTCACAGTGAGGGTGCCAGAGCTCTGGAACAGTCTGCCCAGGGAGGTTGTGGAGTCTCTATCTCTGGAGACACTTAAGACCCGCCTGGATCTGTTCCTGGGTGACTTGGTCTAGGTGATTCTGGTCTGGCAAGGGGGGTTGGACTAGATGATCTTCTAGGTCCCTTCCAACCCCTAACATTCTGTGATTCTGTGATGTTGCCAGAGAAAACCATGAAAAAAACAGATATTCCTTACTAATACAGTGATGCCCTGCAGATGCCTTAAGAAAGCTTTGAAACAGACAAAAGGATGTTTTTCCCAAAGTGTGTGGTACAGACATGGAACACATTACTACAGAAAGTTTATGGAGGGCTGGAAAAAGAGTAGACAAACGCACAGAAGGATAGCCCAAAAATCTATTAAACGTGATGCTCTGAATCTGTAGCAGACGAGATGAAGATCTATTCCAAAGAGTGAAGAATTTATGCTTGTCTCTCTCTCTTTTTTTTCTTTTTTTTTTTCTTTTGTTTGTGTGTGTGTGTGCATAATTTTGTTTGCTTGTGTTCTTTTTGGTTGAAAATCCACATTAAAGAGTTCTGCCAGAGACAGGATTTGGGTCTCAATGGTCCTTTGGTCAATGTTTGGACAGATATTCTCAGGGTTTTGTACTTTTGCCTGTGTCAGCAAAACAATCCTCTCACCCCAACCACTGCTATTTTAGGAGGTGACTGGGCTACACAAAAATACAGATGCAGATGTAGCATGGACAAACCATCAGAAAAGGTTGATCTATATTCCTGGGAAAAAGTCTTCTTCCTTGATGCTACATTATAAAGAATGATGACTTAGTTCTTAATGCAGTTTCAGGTAATGAGCATCATTGTGAGACATATGAGATAGTACAGCAGTTGCAAATTCAAGACATAAATGCAAACAAATAAAATCCCAGGTGAAAGGAAGTGGCTGATCTTTCCCTCTTGAGAGCAAAAGAGAAAGTGATTGTGAATGAGAGGTATGTAAGGTTCTTCACATCTAGGAAATATGCATTAAATTTGCAAAGAACTGAGATAAAAGCAAATACCTTGATTAACCCTTTAATGCATTGACTGAATGCAAACTTCATTATAAAATGGAAATTTTATAATTAATAAAGTATTTTTATTTATTTCTGACCCATGGTGAATGAATATAGGGGTTGCTGTTCAAAACAAGCATAGATCCCATATGATACTCAGGAATTATTTTTTTTTCCCAGTCATTAACTTGAATGGGATGATTCATATATTCATAGATATTAGGGGTTGGAAGGGACCATCTAGGGATCATCTAGTCCAACCCCCCTGCCACAGCAGGATCACCTAGACCAAGTCACCCAGGAACAGATCCAGGTGGGTCTT
>JAOEGS010002933.1:3191-13247 GCA_025447755.1 Corythornis vintsioides | reverse complement strand
CATTGGATGACATTGAGAAAAGTCTGGCTCCATCCTCTCTACACTCACCCTTAACATATTTATAGACATTAATGAGGACCCCCCTCAGTCTCCTCTTCTCCAGGCTAAAGAGCCCCAGCTCTCTCAGCCTCTCCTACTCCACATTCATTTGTTTTTAAGCCTCTGAATCTGGGAGACTGGAACTTGGTATCATTAACAGAGGAGTGAATCCAGTGAAGAAATGGAGTGAGTTTTGTTTTTCATTAACTGCACCTATATCTACATATATTCCACAAATTCAGTGATCTGTAGCTAGAGCCAGACCCTCCTTTTCGTTGCCCCAGCTTCCAGCTTGTGTGATCTCTGACAGACACCTGAAGGGGCTCAGTCCAGAGCTCTCCCACACTCAGAGCAAAGAGGTAGGTAGTGCTGTGCAGAACTGTTCCAGGAGAGAGTTTTATTGTATCATCTGAGATCCAAGCGGTTTATTTAGAACACTGTGGAAAAGCTTGTCTTCAATGACGAATCACACACATCCTCAGCATGTAAAAAAAAGAAATGTGAGTCAGGTCCACTCATCAGTTGACCTCTGACATCACCTCCCCAGCATAAAGAGGGATCAGGCCCTGTAATGAAGGAAAGGGGAGACAAAAGTAGCCACAGTAGCAGGATATACAGTTTCTTTATCAGGACATAATCCACTTTATGGCTTAACCACATGAATTAATTTGGAACAGATCCACAGCTGAAGTCCCCTGATTTCATTAGGACCCTGCAGATGACCAGGAGATGGGAATCAGACCATTATTTTATTTATCCAGAAGTTTTAACTCAACGGGATGATTTTTAAGCACGTGTCTGTGCCTCTCTGACTGCTGCAACATAAATATCTCTTCCTTCAGGAAGCCCCTATCCCAGATTTGTTATGCTGAGAGGAGATGAAAAATCATCTGTTAGAGTGCTGGTCAAATGCTTTCTTTTCACATTCCACAGAAGAGAAATAGATAGTAGGAAGCAATCAGCGCTGAAGTAGATTCAATATGGTATCCAGTGGGCAACAAAGATGGTGTTAGCACACAGTATCATTACAGTGGTTGCTGCCTGAGAACTTCATGATACTTGTTATTATGGTCCCCTGAAGTCTAGGGGGAGAGTGACAGAGGAAGCAGCAGGGTCAGAAGAGTCACTGGAAGCTCAGTCTTCAGCCTCATGAGCTCAGGAAAATGGAAAAAGCAGGACTGAACCATATAGGTGACCCATGGCCCTATGGCCCTGTGTCTGTTCAGCATCAGGCAGTGATGCACATGCACTGTTGTGGTACATTTTTTTGGTGTGTTTTTTCAGCATATTTTATCTCTTTCTATACAGAGCTGTCTGTAGCACTTTTACAGTTCCAGAAACAATATGATTTCTTTAATATGTTTGCCCTTCCACTGTCTGGCACTTTTTATTCTGCCAGGAGCTAAGCCTTGACACGTCTGCTGAATTTTAAGATAAAAATCTTTCTTCTTGTTTCACCTGAGTGGTAAGGCTGTGACAGAAAGACTGCAAAAAGGGAATGGGCTTACTGTGAAAGGAGGGAGTGCGGGAAAGCGATCAACTAATTTAAGCATTGGAGTGAGCTTTATTATGCTCTTCTCTGCAGTGAACGGCTTGTCTGCACTTCTACCATCCCAGCCCCTTTTTTTTTTTCCAGTATCCTAGGTACCAGCACATCCTGAGACAAGCCTCCCGTCTCCTAAAGCTGTTCTGATTTTCCTGCTCCCCTGTCCATGGTTCTGCCCTGACCCATAGCTTCCCAGAACCTACCTCTCTGAGTATAGGGTCTGAGAAGTGCAATGAGCAGCAGATGCCAATGTTAGTCCATGCCACATTACCATCAGGGTAATCAGAGCTGACGTTAATTTTACATGGTGTAAAGATGTAAAGATCTCCAATAAAAGCCGCAAAGCAATTAACCACACTAATAACATCTGTACTACACTCTGGGGGTACTTGGAGTAGTATATTAAAGGAGTCTTTTTAGTCTGCCTACTTTCATTGTCTATATTAATATTAAAGCTGTATTTGGAACAAATACAGCACAAGAGCAGGTCTGGAGAAGAGTCCTTGGGGGGAAATTACTCTCTTGGCCAGATCTGGGCTAAGCAGCTCTCTGTCTTGATGTTTCCTTTTCAATGGGCTGCTCAGAATTGGCAGGCCATTTCGGTGAGAGATGTCATGTTGTTCTCTCACTTTCCTGGAAGCTTTAGTGCAGAAGCCTTATTCAGCAGATAACTTTCCAGTTGTTGGCAAGGAGTTCTGTTGTGGAATTTATGGAGCAAAAATGGCAGAGTCTTTAACACAGAGACAATGGATGAATGAGAATGAAGCTTGGTACTGCTGCTTCTCATCTTCCTGAATAAAAGAAGGATACAACAGAAAACACAAAGTTTTCTTATGCAGATGAGTTTCAGCCCTCACTCCCCTGACAGGGAAATATCCCAATGCTCAGACATGGCTCATACCATCCTGCTAAGTGACTCAAATGATCCAGTTCTTCCATGATCAAGTGGGATTTTGATCTTGGACCACAATTCACTCTTCCCATGGTTATTACCCCATATCAAATGCCCCACAAATCCTCAGATTCAGCCTCCATTCTCTGCCAAGGCTTGAACCTGTGCCCCATGGCCCTGCCACATGCTTACTGCTCCATCTGCTGCTTTTAGCCCTCATGGACTGTCCTCCAGACACCACACACCCACAGCTGCCACAAACTGCCCTGGGATCTCTACTCCACACACTCAAAGTTCATGCTTCATAAACTCTAATGCTGTTGCCTTGTTTTCTCCAGGATCATACTTCCACACACCTAGGTCTTAAAGTGCATACCCCTAGTATTCTGTGACAGACTTTCATCTTCCCTCAGCTCCTCAAGCAGCATCACTGCCACCCCCTACGTTGCCCTGGGATGTCTGCTCATTAGGTTGAAGACATTTCAAACATCCATCATAGTAAACAACATTCACTTCCTCAGAGAGCCTCTTTTCCCACCACCAGGACTATTTTATCATCTACTCAAATTAACTCTACTTAATTTGTAATCTCTCTGCATTTAACATGTAAATAACATTATTTCAGGTTCCTCACATGCATACAGACACACACAGAGGACTTCTCAACTCTAGTGCAGGTCAGAGCCTTACAAGTTCTGGGGACACAGCTGCTCACCTCCCATCCCTCCATAAAAACTGCACTTTCAAACAAGAAGGACACATTATTCCTGGTATAACAACCACAAATTTTCAAGTGCTGACACTTGAAACAGCCCTATCTGCTTCATTAAAGAACAGAGCTGTGGGTCAATCTGTTTATTAGGTTCTAAAATTTAAATTGAAGCCATTTTTGAAGAGCAAACTGTCCCAATGTGACATGAAAGTGCTTAGATACTAAAAAAATGCTGCTTGGACAGATTTAGAACCATCTCAGGTTTTGTTTGATTATTTATTTATGATATTGTTCCTTTTAAGACAAGAGTAGTTTCTCTTGTGCGTTAAGTCCAGTTGTCTGGGCTGATAGAGACCTACCTACAAGCACATTCCCCAGCCTCTGAAACAGCAAAGGTCCTCATGACTCTCCAAAGGGACAGTGCATTAAAACCTATGTGCAAAAGTCACAACAGCACCAATACTTAAATTGCCTAACATTTTCAATTGAAGAGCAAGTTTTCCTAGATACATATCACCTGCCTAAACTGTTAGGACAGAACATCTCCATGGCACATAACAGCATTAGGCTGACAGGGGCCAAAAGAGGCCAAAAGAACACATAGTTCACTGCCAAACCATGCCATTGGTAAAGCCACTGAATCACTCAAAACACTGCAGTATGGAAAGAAACACTGGGCTTGGCAGGGTCAGTATATAAGCCCCTTCTATTTATGTTTATTTTTATTTTGGCACTTTACTCTGTTTAAAGAGTAATAAGAGAGAGACTGTAGTCTTTATTGCAATTAATGCTTTTAGGATTTGTTTGTTTGTGAGGGGTTTTCTAGGCCTTTTTGGTTGGTTGGTTGGTTGGTTGGTTGGTTGGTTAGTTGGTTGGTTGGTTGGTTGGGTTTTTTGGGTGTGTGGTTTTTTTGTTGTTTTTTAACTTAAATTTTATTTTCTGCTTTGTGGAATTGTAAAATGAACATCTCCATCTCAACACCCTGACCAAGTCACACTGTCATCACATTCTAAAATGCTGCATCTGTTTCATATTCTGGAGTACAGATACAAAACTTAGTAGGGGCTTTTATGAGGGTCACAGAGATGCCAGCTCCCTCCATTGGCCAAGTCATTAATATACCCCAGTGCAACGGTGCAATAGGATATACCTCAGAACAGACTGACTCCTCTTTGCTTAGAGGTTCCTATCAGCCTACTGTCAATGCCATGACATGTTGGGTGTCACCCCTGGAGGATCTTGGACTCTTCTTGGGCTCCTGGGACCCATATTGACTCTCCTGTACTCAAGGCTTAACCTAATCAGAATGTGCCTTTTCTCTTCCACCCTCCCCAGCCCAATATCCCTAATCTTTCTGGGTCTTGAAGGCTGTAAACTCTTATACATATCCTGTGCCTTGTCCTTTACTGTTTTTTTATTCTAACCAGAGCACAAAATTTGCTTCCTGTTATCCTCTGTATTAAGTTCAGGCTTTTGTTGCTGTGTACCCTGAAGGTAGGAATTCTGCTCTCAGGCATCCATGTGAGGGTTATTCCCACTCCAAAGCTTTACTTTGCCCCAAGACTGACTTCCAGCTCTGTGTGAGGAGCAAAATAGAGTGGTAGAAGGCTGGGGCTCATCACGGTCCCTTGAGAGCCCTGTTGGGTAATTTAGCTTTTTTCTTGAAATTACTCCTTTTCCTACCATAGTTGGCAAAATAAGAAACTTTCTTCATGGAAGTTCACGCCAACTTGAGACAGATCCCTGTGTCACAGAGGGTGACTTCAGCCTGCATCCAGCCACCCAGGGCTCCTGTCTCCTGCTGCTCTCCAGAGGAAGCGGCTGCTACCCAAAAGGGCTTCCATGGGTTTGCTTTGAGTAACAAGCAACAGAAGTGAACATCATCTCAAGCCTGACCAGTTTTGGCAGCTGATGTTAACTTGCAAAGACACCTGCAGAGATGAGGGAATTCAGAGTCAGATATTAGAACCTTTTCAAAGACATTTAATTAGTCCAACAATGGCTCCTTTTCGAAAAGTGTTTCTTTTTACATTGTGCCTGTTAGAAACCCTCAATCATTCATAGCATTATAATTTATGGTTATGCTTTTGTGTCCTAGTGAATAATTTAAGCTGCATGGGCTGTGAAACTTTTATTACTAGGTTAACCCTGTTTTTTCTATGGCAGTTCTTTCAAATGCAAGCCATTTATGCTGTTACTGGTGACTCACTATCTTAGCCAGTATTTTTTATGTAAAAATAATTAGTTATTAAACTGAATATTTTTCTTTTCAGAAGCCAGAACTTTTAACTATTTCTTATGCAAAGCAGGAACAAAGCTATTTATGAACAGGAATTACATTCTCTGAATTTGCTGATATTGCTAAGCACTTGAGTTTAGTGAATCTGAACACAGGAAAACTTAGAGTCTCAGTTAAAAATCTGTGCTAGGGAGCCCTTTCATCCAATGAAATATTTTTTCAAGCTCATGAAGTCAGTAGAAATGCTTGACCCTTCTGAGACTGGACCAAACAAAGCCATAGATCTGGCAAATTTTCATAGCCACTTCAACACTATCACTTTCTTCAGTATTGGCAGCAATAGAAACAAGAGGCTTTGCATGCTGAAACATGAAGGTATTTAGCATTCCTGTACTAGTGTGCCACTATTTTATATAAACCATTTTCCATATTATGCCACTTATATTGTATGCTAAACACCTTGTACAGCATGGCATGCATGCCATTAGTGAGACAGCTCACACATCTAGAAAAAACACTGACAGTAGATAATTAAAAATAATTCTCTAAACTAAAAATCCTGCCAGAAGTTTCCTTTCCTCCATCCTTCTTCAACCTGGTGTATTTGTCATTAAAACTTTAATTGCATCCTTCCAGAATGTGATACTCTTCTGTCCTGACTGACTTAGGGCCCTTTATTGGATTAAGCAGAATTTGTGGTGCACATGATTACTATGAGATATGTACAGGGTTAAACTGCACCCTCCAAGGAGCAACTTAAATCCGTAACCAAAGATTGGAAAGCTGTAGGGATGGGAAAACAAGGTAATTTCTCCTCTGGAAGTGTAATTTGAGTCAAACCCATGGAAAACTGACAGGAGACAAATCATAGGCAGCATTTGTGGTGGCTCTGCTTGTTTCATTGAATCTTTGCCAGTTTATACTCTTCCAGAGTCTGGCTTCCTTGGCTTCAGTGGTGTTACACCACCTGGGGAGCCAGACCATGTCAGAAACCAACATTAAGTAGTCCTTGTTTGGGCAATGGGTAGAAAATCTGAGGGTGTCTGGTGAGCATCTATGTCAGTGCCTTCCTCTGCCATCGCCAGACAAACAAGAATACCATATTCCATTTCCCACAGATTAAGAACACATGCAGAGATATTGTGACCAGGGATCAACTGACACATGCTAAGGTTTTGCATTAAGGAAGGTTCTGAGTGCATCTGAGCCCCTGTAGAGTCCAAGCTTTCAACCCATCTCATGAGGCACCAGTGTCCATGTGTCAATCAATCTGTCGTTACAGGATTGGATCTTCTATATGGGATATTATCTGGTCAGAGGTTCCTGGGGCTCAAAACCTGCATCTTATGGATTCATCCCCATAATAACACTAAAAACTTCACTTGGCAAAGACAAGGTATGACTGGGACAGCAAATAATGGGTTTTTCTGGTAACGTGACCCTCTAGTTCCTGTGGCAAGATATGTCCCGTCAGGACTTTATTGCACTAAGGTAAGCATACAAGCAAGAAATAAGCTTTATTTACAGTACAATAGAAATAAAATACACTTCTTTTCTATTATGCTAATCCTTATCCATTTTATTTCTTTGCTCAAGAACTGTTTGTAGTATGTTACAGATGAATCCTTCTCTGGGGAAGGGTTCATGAGAGCCCATCCTGAGCATGCATGTCTCGTTCCACTCCGTGGACAACAAGGGAGGTGGATCTTTTGTGATTCCCTAGAAGTGGCAGTCCCTGCATAATAGCGCCGCTGGGGCATCAGAGTCACGACAATAACTCCAAGGAAGAATAACACAGCAATTTATTAGTTAACCCTAATGAAAAAATCAACAAATGATATGGACAAAGGCTTATTTTTTGTAGGTGATAGATTTACGGCATGACCAACTTTAGAAAAGGAAAAAGACTTATTAGAAAAGAGGAAAAGAGAGGGGGAGTGAGGGAGTGGGGGAGAGAGATGAAGAGAAAAAGTTATCATCACCCATGGATCCAGTGACGTCTCACTGGATCAGTCCAAATCTTCAGTTCTTCAGTGGTGGGTGCACAACAATCAGTATTTTTCTGTCTCTTTTTATGCCTTTGAGATATCTGGGTGAAAATCCCAGCTTCCACAGGAAGTGGTGTTGGTCTGCATAAGCCCTCATGAGTTAGGACAGAACATCACTGGGCCATCAGTCTACAATCAGCAGAAACACTTAAAGAAAGGACAGGGTTCTGCCTAGACCAGACTCATCTTTTCCCTTTGTTATAACCAATCTGCAAGGTGCAGGCAATCAACACCTTTCCAGAATTTATAATCTCACAAGGTTTGAGACACTCAGTAAACAGTGCAAAAGACATAAGCGTCTCAAATACTCAGACCTGTAGAGGGAAAACAAACAGAATCACAACACCTGAAGAGCCTGTGTGTATTTTTTGATTTCACTGAAGCAAAGACTCTCTGGGATATAAATTAACTTACTTATTGTTCCAGCTGTCTTGAAGAGGACATGACAAAGTCTCTCATAAACAGATTGAAAGGTCATTTGATCTCACTGTGGCTTTATTTGAGTAACTCTGTGTCAACCACTGAAATGTTATTGTATGCCTTTGTCAAGGGTTAGGGCTGGACTGGCCACTAGACAAATGACAGATGCTTTCTATTAACCCCTCATTAATTCTTTCACTTCCCCATTCCCCAAGGGGAAGAGAAAGAATAAGAGAGAGAGACTTATGGAATAAAAAAGCAAACAAAAACAGCTTTAATGAAAATAATAATAACTTGCAATATATTCAAATATATGTAAAAGCAATATCAAATCCAATACACCCCCAACCCCCCTCATCCCTGATTGCAATTACATCACCATCACTACTGATGTTGTGGACAGACACTGGGGAAATCCCAGACCGGACTCAGAAGCAGATGGGAACCAGATTCAGGACCTGTATTCTGGAACTGTATTTGGGAACATATTGATCATGATCCCTCAATTTTATACCAAATATGTCATATAAGGGACAGAATCCCTTGCTGGTCCATTTAGGGTCACCTTTCCTGTCCGTTCTTACTCGCAAGTGCAGCCTTTTACTTTCTGAAACCCCAACGTGGTAAACAAGATTTAAGAGTGACCTTAGTCTGAACAAGAGCAAGTATAATTAAAAGCCTTTCTGCACACACCAGTCTTTAATAGTAACTATAAATATTATCACTGCCAGAAGCAGACACTATCTGCAAAAACATGCAGTTAACTTCAGAAAGTGCATTTACTTAGAAGAGACTGAGCTGCAAAGTAAAATCACTGAACAGTTCTGTTCTAACTCAAAACAGGATAGTCTTCTTTAGAGATACTCCTCAGTGATTACCAATTACAACAGATTGGAATACAGGATTTGGCCTTTGCAGTCTGACCTTATGTTAAGGTACATCTCTATCTTCTCTTGAAAATTATTAATATAAGGAACAATAGATATATTGTTAATTCCATAAGAGTGAGTACCATTTCTAAGTCACTAGCATCATACTCTTTTCCTTTCAGTATACCCAGTTCAGAGGCATGTTAAAACTTAACTGATCATTTGTCATCAGTATATGTCTTCCAAAAACATCCTCCCTCTTCTCAGAATACAAACTTTTGATAGTGTGCTAATTATTCTGATGGGTTATTATTTCTACTTTTTAAATTATTTATCAAATAGTAATACCAGTGTGAAACCTTCAAAGTTTTAACACAATTTTATTTTCTCCAGCCTAAAACATCAACTGGTAGAGAACTCATTTCAGGATTTTGGATCATTTATCATCGATTTCTAACACTGTCAAAAATGTTAAGACTTACTATGAAAAAAACCAGGCCCAAGGAATAGGTCCTTCAAGTTGACATACAAGTATAAAATCAATTTAGAACAAAAATTAGAGGCATTATGCAAGCTATGGGAATGGAAAAGGACAGGAGGTAGTTGTCAGGTTCAAGCCTTTCATTTGGGTTTAAATAATACTAAGAATGCAAAAAAAACCCATAAACAAAAACAAAACCAAAAACAAACTATTCTAAATGCTATTCAATGTGTTTTATTTGAAGGGTAAATTTTAGGAATTTTATGATTCTTCCTTGACTTGAAAATAATACTGTCTTGAATTTTAGTTACAACTGAGGATTCTAGAAGTCCTGAAAAAAAAAAAAACCAGAACTCTTCTCTTTACTTTACAAAGAGTTAAAATGCACATGTGGAAAAAAAAAAAAAGAAAAAAAAAAAAAGAAAAAGTAGAAGAATTTTGCCTTATGCTACTTAGCATCTCCTTTTTTATTCAAACACAGAATGAGGAAATGACACAAGAAATCTTTTCTGAATCATCAGGAGCTTTGTTTGATGAAAGCTATGGAAGAGATTTGGGTCATTTTTTATTATTTCTGTTGCTTGTTCTATCTGTTTATCTGGCTATCTAAATAGCTCTCATCACCTGAGAACTTAATAGTTTAGGATCTGTTCTGAGTCCTGCTGCAGATCAACAACAACAGAAAGTTACTCTATGCTTACATATTTGTTTACAGGTGGTTATTTATTACCATTGCAGCTCAGTGTCTTGTAATGCCCAAAAGCAAGGATAATCTGTTATGTTAATTCTAAGTTAAAAAAAAAAAAAAAG
>JAOEGS010002932.1:16015-40077 GCA_025447755.1 Corythornis vintsioides | reverse complement strand
CTCTTCTCCAGACTAAACAATCCCAGCTCCCTCAGCCTTTCCTCATAGGAGAAACTCTCCAGACCCTTCACCAGCTTAGTGAGTTATCTTCAGCAGCTGGAAAGCCTTAGAAATCATCAGCTGATGGTTATCATCATTATGATCCTATCAGTGTGAGTGTGGCAGCAGTGTTAGTGGGGTCATTTGGAGTTGGTTTCCCTAAGTTTCTAGGGAGTAGTGTAAATTCATACACTGCTTGTGTTTGTGGGGTTTAGCTGCTTGGTGGGGTTGGGAATTAACCCCCAGTTTCTTAATGAGTTTAAAAACATTACCCCAGGAATGGGGGGTAAAAAACAAGGAAATCTCCTAAACCCATTTTCTCTTGAGGAAATGATGCTAATTTTGCCATGTGATACCAGTAGACTTCCATGTGATCTTTGTGATGCTAAATTGATGATTTTACAGTGCAGCTATATAAACAGGAAAGGACTAAATCAGCAGGGAACGGGAGACCAAAAGCAGGTAGAACTCACTTATCAGTGCTGCTATGAATAAAGCCCTACAAAGACATTTTGCTTGGATTCCAACTTGGTTCTGCAAAAAAACTGCAAGGGTCAGCCCTGATAAGGTAAAATCAATTGGAAAACATCTGCCCAGCAGTGGGGACTGGCACCCCTGAGTCCATATACTTCCCAGTACCCTGGTCTCACTGATGTGGGGCTACACAGCACTTTGTTTCAGACAACCTGAACAGGCCCAGAATAGGACATAACATTATTTTCCCCTTATGTCTTTGAATCTCATCTAGACAAATGCAATTCTTTCTGTTCCTATGTTACCATTAACTCCAAACTTGGTCATACTGACTTCATTTTTTATTTCCTGAAAAAGTCATGTAGTCACAGCTGGCTTGTGAGATTCAGATGTGTATCAACAGTGCTCATCTGAAGCTCTATAGGCCTGCAAAGTCATTCCTAATAAACATAGAAAACAAAATGC
Source organism: Corythornis vintsioides (assembly GCA_025447755.1). Taxonomy (NCBI): domain Eukaryota; kingdom Metazoa; phylum Chordata; class Aves; order Coraciiformes; family Alcedinidae; genus Corythornis; species Corythornis vintsioides. The sequence continues at coordinate 39,099 of JAOEGS010002932.1, read as the reverse complement.
AGCAGTTTCCACAAATATTGTTAGCTGAGAATATTTCCTCCTTCCCCCACAAATTTCCTGTGTTGTCACAGTCCTGCCATCAGTTTGTGTTTGCCACAGCAGAAACCTAGGCAGAGATGGACCTGGGACTACCCTGGAGAGGTGTCCATGGTAGGATCAGAAGAAAAGTAGCATCTCTTCTGAGTTTTTACTAAAAAGATCAATGCACCACTCTTCAAATTCAGAGATGTGTAACTTGAACTGGAGAATTTCTGTCAACTTCACTGTGGCTACCTCACCTGTGAAAAGTAAATTTCAAAGTGAAAGATTAACTTTGGAATGTACAGATGAATCACTTGGGAGCTAACTGTGGTGATGTGAGATAAGCTTTGTTTTTGCAGGTGAGGGGTGTGGAGGAGGGATGTAAAATCTTACTACCCAAGAGTTCTCTTACCATAATGAAGTTCTAATGACATGTCTTTTTGTTTCTAGAAAAGTTTCATCTGAGAAGAAAAAAGGTGGTGATTTGGAAAGGCATGGTAGTGAAAATCAGGGATACATTCCAGAGGAACTGTGGAACACAGAATATACCCCAAGTGAGTCTAAACTGGTCAATCACATATTGTCAAACTGCTTCTCAACACAGGCATTTTGGACATGTCAAGCCACTCCATGACAAGATTTCACAATACTTTTTGAAGGACTTGTGCTTGGCCTGAATCTCTTCAGAATATTTTGGATTTTCTAGAATATGGTCCTTCAAAAGTATTGAGAGAAAACCTCAAAGTTATTTGCAGTTGAATTTAGTTTTAATCCTGGGTTTGTTTGGTTTTGTTGTGGTTTTTTTTTTCATGCCTTTGTTCTTGCAAATACCTTCTGGGGCATGGAAATAACCAAATTTCTTATGATGTAAGAGTACTGGATTCTCATATAGTAATTATTTTAGACAACATTTTACAGTTGGTCTGTAAAACAAAAAAAAATCCGAAAGAAAGAAAGAAAAGCTGTTAGTGAACTATGATTTCACTGATAAATGACTAAGACATTATGAATTCTAGTCCTCAAGCACAAAGACTCTTCAAAAGCAAATGTAAATCTCCACTAAACCATTACCCACCACTTGCATTTATAACCACATCATTATCAGAACATTTAATCAAACACTTAATGACATAAAATTATTGTGCAGAGTCTATAATCCAGGCATACATCCTTTTCTCTCTAACAAATATATTGTGAAGAACTGCAGTGAAAAGGTTTCATGAGTATGTGTTACTGTAAAATGTAGCAGTTATGAAAAATAAAGGGAAAGCTAAGTAAACCTGGACAGATTGGCTCTGCTGGGTCTTAGATGGGCTCCTTTCATATTTGTTAATGTGCTGGATTGTCCTTGGCTGGCCACCAAGTGCTCATCCAGCACTGCTACTCCCCCTTCTCAACAGGACAGGGGAGGAAAATAAGATGGAAAAGCACATGGGTGAAGATAAGGAGAGGAAGATCACTCATCATGTACTGTCATGGGCAAAGCAGACTCCACTTGTGGGTTATACATTATTAATTTAAGTTATTGCCAATTAATAACAGAGTAGAATAGTGAGAAAAACAAAAAACTAAAGAAAAACTAAACTAAACCCACCTCCCTCCTCACCCCTCCACCCCCAACCCCAATTATTCCAAAGGCTCAACCTCACTCCAAAGTCACCCCTGAAAGCTCCTCCCTACTATACTATAAAAATCTTGCTGTGTTATCCCAACAAGTTAGCTAGAGTTGGGCTCACAATGTTAACTCATACTTAGCTGTATTCCTGATGGCTTCTGGTTCATGCTACGATGGACACCAAATAACAGCAATCTTGTATATTCTTGTTACAGGAATTGCCACCCTTTCCACAATGTCTCCAGACTTCACTGCCTCTGATGCAGATTCACATACCAGTTCTGTACCAAAGGTAACTGTAATGCTGATATCTTGACTTTTTTTTTTTTTTTCTCCACACAATGTGTATCATTCTGTGCCCAAACATAGATTTTAGGTGTAGGTAGACATTTGTAAGTCAATTACAGCTCTAATTGGGTAAGTGAAAAGTCCCTTCAGCATTTTTGAATATTTAATTTATTAATATTATCCTTAGTGCACTGGGTGTTAGATTTAGATTAACTTGAAAGGGGATGGGAGGTGTAGGGAGAAACAACCACCCTTGATAACTGAAATAAATGCCTACTAAAGCTTTTGTCACATCTGTTCCCCTCAGCACCTTGACACATCTTTCTCCCCACCTCCCAGGCTAAAGTTAGAAGTCACAGGCTTCCTCTCATAGAATCAGAGTAACTGAAGTTGGAAGGGACTCCTAAGGATGACCAAGACCAACTCCCTGATCCTGGCAGGTCGACCTAAAACTAAAACGTGACTAAGAACATGATCCAGATGCTCCCTAACAATGTCAGATATCCAGTCAGTGTCTGCTCTTTCCATTGTTTTTCATACCTTTTGTCCTCCAAATGCCATCTGTGCCTTTCTGCTGGATGGGTAGCCCTGGCTGGGACAGACTTCCCATAGGTCAATCAGCTGTCTTTCCATCATTCCTGATACTAAAATACCTCCTTCTCTCTTGTCACAGACTCACTTATTACCACCAATTAGTCCTTTCAACCTGACCAGCCAGGGTGACTCTGACACAGCTAACACCCTCTCCACCTTAGAGCTTTGCCCCAAGGTTTCCATATAGCTAGCACATAAAGAAGTAGAGCTTAGTGTTCATTCCTCTTCATTCCTCCATTCTGAAGGGTGGTGCTGGACTCTCTTAGCTGGACTCTCTAAGCTGGACTCTCTAATCTCTTAGATTTTAGTGGACCTAAATTTATGCCCTATATTTGTAAATACATTTAGCAGCTCCAGATGTTTCTTGCCAGTATTCTCTGGGAAAACTGGTGGTGATGTGGTCCAGAGTTCACTTCTCAACACACTGATAACTCATTTATTTCTGAAGAGCTATTTCAACATGTGCAATGCAGAAATCTGTCTTGGGATGACATTGCATATAAATCATAGCAGAGTGTGTCTAGTTCTTTTGGCACAAAGTGAAATTTAGGAAGCACTCAATCAGTGATTAAAACTGATCAAAATAATAACAGTAAAAATAATAGCAATGACATTGATGTATTTGTGGCTGGTAGTTATTACCTTTGACTTTAATTGCTTGTCAAAATAGTATTAAAGCAAGATTTAAAAGCTTGTACTAAACAGCTGAGGGTTCGTTGAGGATCTGTAACCCTGAGCAGCAGTGTCTGATACCCTTATCAATGGGATTATAAAGCACTGTCCATGTTTACATGCACAAGGTGTGTGGCACATGACAGTTGAGAAGCAAATGATTTTATGTTGAGGACCATGTACCCACCCACACATTTCAGAGGGAAGCAATAACTTCAATTAGCTGTAGCTGTTTCCCAGCAAATGGACACTCACTGATGGTTGATTAGTCCTTGTTGTGCACTGTAATGACATTAAACCACTTGGTACTACCTGGAAGTTATCCAGTTTGGGTGCTGAGACAGTTCCACAGTGAGAACAGTAGTGTTGTGAGTGGGGACCATCAGGAGGCTGGGTCACAAGCACTGGGTTCATGTTCCTGATTCAAACTGAAACGTGAATGTAGGTGCAGGGCAAGATGTCAAATGCTAGATTAGATAGCCTGGGGGGTCTCTTGCAGCCCAGTGGCTAGGGAAACATGGAAATCCAGCAGACAGACAGCATAAAGTTGAACCATTTCTGCTAAACTAGTTGTCCCTGGGCAATATATTGCATAACAAATATTATGGTGCTCTTTCATGATAATATTTTTGTTGTCAAGTAGGAGAAATCACATGGCAAGCCATTTAACTGTTTGCTGATTAGTGCTGAGTCAAGCAACTTCTTCAGAAAGCACCTGCATTCCTGCCACTGCATTGTATAAGCACAGAAAGTTGTGTTTCTCAGTTGGCTTACTCTGACTGGATCTTGGAAACATTCCCAAAGCTTTTTCATCTTTATTCTTCTGGAATTTATAAGAAATAAGAGGTAAAAAAACCCAGCATTTATGCCATAAAAAGGCATTAGGCAGTCTCCCCATGTTTCTGAGGGCATCAGCTTCAAATTTGATCCCTTCTCTTCCATATCTAAAAAGATAAATTTTGAAATGATTTGAGAGAGTAAGGGAGACATTTTATTACAGGTTTTATGTCCTCAGAAGTCCTTGCACATCAACCCAACCAGGTACAAAGCTTGAATTGTAAAAAGTGGCAAGAGAAAATCACTTAGGTCAGCTGCTGGCCATTCAGATATTTTGAATCAGAAACTAATGCAAAATGTCCCCAGAAGATAAATGTTGCCCCGGCCATTGCACTGATCAATTCCCAACATGAACAAAAGATTTGGCAGGTCATCTCAGGGAAAAGTAATACCTCAGCGAAGAAGGAGGAGGAAAAAAGGTGTGCAAAACATTTAAAAAATGATGAATATTGAGCTAAATTATTGAGCTGAGAAAAAAAAATTATCAGCTGCAGGAAAAGGAGAGCAGGAGCTTCAGGCAGGGGTGCTGAAAGGTCTTCATTCTGATTACATTAGCCAAGAAAAGGTCAAATGAAAAGTAGAGTTACTGATTTCTGTTTAATTGCATATTTTGTTACTGTCATGATGGGAGAAGAGTGAACCTTTCTTCTAGTCCCAGGGCTAAGCTGCAGGACAAACAGGTATTAGGGACCAGGGTCCCATCTGAGGGGCTGTTTCTCACACCCTGACCCCTTGTGCAGAGCTCTTTCCAAAGCCCAAGTGCAATGAGGGGTTCCCTTCCCTTACTCTCAGATGTGGCAGTCCCACAGTTTAGCCCCCAAAGGGTCAGTGCTGCCAGATCCTGAGTGCCACCTCCAAGGAGCTGCATATTTCAAGTCCTACTGATACAAAAGGAGCTCTACAGATTCAGCATCTTGCAGGACTGGACAGTCTCCTACACAAGCTTCATAATTAGTCCATTTACTCTACTCTAAAAGTGTCTATGATAAATCAGAAGACCACAACAGGGAGTGAGTGCTCATTTGCAGTGGGCCAGATTCATCCCTGGTGTAATTAACTGACTTCAGCACGATTGCAGTAGGCTTGCACTTGCCACCAGAGCCACAATCCTCTCCAATCCAGAGTGAGTCATGGTTCCCTTAATGGGGATCTATTTTTCTTCTTAACTACTCCAAAAAGGCACTCTATAAACTGGAAATATTGTATAGTGGTGGTTGTGGTTTTATACTGGGAAGGCATTGAATGATGAACCATAGCTTCATTTATTGCACCGTATAGAACTGCTGTGACTCTGAGGACTGTTTGGAAAGAAAAATTAAGCTATCAAAATCAAATTAAAAGGTCGATAAAATAGAAATATAAACTGATGACAGCAAATAATTTTACCCCTACCAATGAACATATGTGATAATGATGAAATATAATGAAATACAGAGTATGTCATGGTAGTCATTGGTCAGTGTATCTTGCTAAAGAGAGTAATGAATAGTGATGATACAGATATAGAAAACACAGGTGTCGTTTATAATAATATATAATATTATAGAATATATAATTTTTCCAAGTGTCTGTGAAAGAAAGGGAGGAGTGAAGTCTTCTAAGTGAATTTAACTCATTAAGAAATGAGGAATTTCCAGGCTGTATGCCTATTGATGGACAGGGAAATGTGCTGAGGGTATGAAAAGCTGTGAGGATTGAACCAGTTCACTATCTGAAGCAGTGTGCCTGAATTATTTCGAGGGTATCCAAAACTTTTGGACAGGTGTTCTCCTGTACCTGAAGTGAATTTGGAATGAGAATTAAAAACTGAGGGCAGGGGAAAAAAAATAACCTTCAGAAGCAGAAAGCTGTACTCCCTGAGTTCTTGTTCTGTTAGCCAAATGTGGATGCATGCAGACACATTTGGAAGTACTCCTACCACTTGAATTTCAGCAATTGGTTCTAATGCATTTAGACTTAGATTTTTCTGGCTGGCTAATAGCAGGCAAAGCCTTCAGTTTATCATACATTTCCACAGTGTCAGTGTCTGAGAAGCTGCCATATGTCAAATGATTTTAGAGCTCAGAGCCCTGTTTCATAATGCCAGATGTGTGTTCATCATTCGTGTCTCTGATATCATACAGGTTGCAGAAGTGCCTACAACATGCTTGTAATAGCAGAAGTCCTTATTTCATTGACTAAGATCAGTATTCAGAATATCTCTGAAGGAGTCAACCTTGAAATCAGAGGATTCACACACTCATTTTACCTTCTGATTCATCCATTTATTGCTAGCTCTCTTTTTGTCTGGCTGGAAAAGATGGAAAGATTTGGGCATCTGTTTCCCCAACTAAATCAACAAACTGTGCAAAGCTTTCCCCAGTATAATAGTCCCTTTAGAGTAATCCCTATAAAAAGGCATCCAGGGCAGCTAAGTCAACAAGCAGGCTTTGAAACACATGGCTGTCAAATATCCATAGTTAACTAGATGCCAAACTGACAGCACAAGGAGATTTAAATCTATGTTAAGAGAACTGCTGCTGATAATGCATCCTTACTGATAGAGGGGACCACCTTAGAAACTCCTGTGATGTTGGGCTGTGCAGCAAACCACTGGAGATGTCTTTTTTTGCTGTTCAGTGTGTAGGATGTAATGAATAATGATGTCATTTTTTTTTCTTAGCCTAGGATTGACATGACTAGGAGAACACTGAATTAATCTGAAGAAACATCTTTCGTATCAAAACTAAGCAGAGGCTCTAGCAACTATAGTGCATCAGAGTCTAAATATGAAATGGTCGTTGTGCTCTGCACTTTGCATTTATGTGTTGTGTGAGATCTTCTACAGCATCAGAAAATGAGTTTTAGGTCACTGCCCAGCAGCCAGCAGCCCCCATTTCAGTGAAGTTCTATGGAGTAAGCTGCAACCTTGGTGAGGCTAGGCTGCTTCAGAGAGAGCTTCACAGAAAATGGGCCAGTACACAGCATGAGTTGATTGAAATTCATGAAATTATTCATCAATTGATATCACAGAACAGTGAGAATAAAATCTAAGTAACCCAGGACATTTGCTCCAAAGCAAATGACTAAGAGAGATGCAGCAGGGCAGTGGTGAACCATCGTGGGCACAGTCCCAGCCCGGGTGAAAACTTGCTGCTCCATTTCTCTTTGGGTGGGGAGGAGAAATGTGGGGACAAGGCAGGGGCTGGATGGCTCATTCTGGCAGATGAGATTTTTAAAGCCAAAGAGGCATGCTTGGAGTACATTTTCCCCATTGCCAGGGAAGTTTGGGTGGAGCAAGGCAAAAAACCTCTGTCCTGGTGAGAAGGCCTGCTATAATGGACCTGTCATTGAGTGACCAGGAGATGTAAAATAGCTGTTCTGCCTTAAAGGGAGCAAATCTCATCATACATTAATCTCCAGGGTAATACAGAGCAGGGAAACTTCTGATGTACTCTGGAAATAAATGAGTGATGTCTCTGTTGAGTACAAGTTAGACCTTTGGCTTGAACTACAGGAAATTAAGTGAAGATCTTGGAAAAAGTCAAAGACAGGCAGTTCTGTTATTTCCCAGAGCACTGCTCCTCCCTGCAGAAATAAACAATAAAGGAGAGTAAATTTAGAAAACAGCAGCATCTTCTAGCAACAAAAAGGGACGGGGGAGAGGGGAGGGCTGGAGAAAGAGTTGTGTTTAAAACAAAAGGCAGCTGTCTTATGAAATGTTTCTAGGAGAGTTATATATTTATCCCATAGTTTTCCTTGAGGTGCTGGGATAAATTAAATAGCAGAGATATGTTCACATTTGTTATCTAACATTTTCCTCTGTGGCTTATTCCATGATGTATACATACCAAATGCATTAATTCAGATGTTCAGTACTGAAAGAATACCTAGGCAATGCAGGCTGTGTATGATTCATACTCCAGAAACAAGAAGATGGGTTAATAGTGAGGAACCAAGTTGGGCTTGTTAAAAATTCCACTGGGAAGAACAGTCAATTTTCCACGAAGTTCTGAGGGTTTGGGACCAGGTAAAGAAGGTACAAGGAACAGTGGCTATCAGATAACATCTGCTCAGAGGTGAATAAACCAACACTTGGGTTCACTGCAGCAAACCATGCAGCTGAAGTGTTTCATTGAGCAAACTATCTGAAGATACGTGTTCATAACTTGGGAAGAAATTGTCATTCCTTAGAGCTTTTTTGTAAATATCTAAGCGAGATCTCATTACATTTCAATATCCAAAATGTATGTTTCTCAGATGCATTTTTCTCTCTGTCTTTGCAATATTTTGTACAAACATGTAAGTAATGAGGACTGGCAATCAACCTAATTGATTTCAAATGAGGATAGCCTCTTCAAATCCCTGAGGAGCACGGGGTCATTTTGGTGACAGGCTGCTGTTGGTGGAAGTGGAATCGTGCCAGCCATTGGAACTTTAAAAAAAGCCTTCCTTGAATAAACACTGGGGTGTTGAGAGTTATCTTTCAGATACAGGATCCTGGAATGCTTATTGTGGCAATTTCTGATGAGGTTGGAAAGCAATATCAGATTTTTTCTTACAGCTGAACAGGTAGATTCTTTAAGGGAACCAGAGGAGAAACGCCCAACATCATGTTTTGCTTAAAAGAACACAGACTGCAGAGTCCTCAAGCATTTCCCAGAGGGCATAAGGCCAGTTAATGAATTCTCATATAATGAGATCTATGAATATCTAATATCTATGAATCTATGAATCTATGGATCTATGAATCTCAGAACTGCCATCACTGTGTGGCATGGGAAACTTTTCTTTTGTTGTAGTGTGCATCCTTTCCCTTGCATCTAGACGTTGAGTGGGCTGCTGGGGAGATTTCATTTCAGTGTGATACTTTGGGGTGAGGGCTTGGCATGTAACCTGATGAGAACCCTTGTGAGACTGCTTCTCCAGGATTTCTTCTGGTTCTATAACTGCTTTTGTTCTCCCATAGGTGCGACCTCAGAGACGTTCTGATTTCCTGATCAGCCCAAAGAAAATTAGGAATGTGACCCTTGTGTAGGATGCACCTCCCCAGGAAATCTGCCAGTTGCACTTTACTCTTCTGAATGACTTCATGCAACAAAGAAAGGGTAACACCAGTTCTCTCAGTTTAAGCTATAAGTTATTTTTCTCTTTTTTTCCTCATGTAATGCAATGAAATTGCAACCTTTATAATGTAGCATATGATAGCAAAATAATGGACATAAATGACAGCTTTATCTTCAGAGACAATGAATTTAATGGCACTCTGCAAGAAAAAAGAAGCCATTCTTTTGTTCCCAAGACAATCAGCAAAACTCCTATCAGAGAGAAATATTAGGTTATCCACAGCATGATCAAGGGCTGGGATTGCAAGAGATTTAATAGTTCAGAAGAGCTTGTTAACAATAATACTGGTTAATAAAATACCTTTTTTTTTCTCTTTCATGTACTGATCATCTTGAGCGTACAGATCAACATTTTTCAATTTATGTAATAATATCAATGGAAGTTTTCACGAGGGATGTTTCAAAATTTCGAACAAAATTATATTTGGATCAGTAATTAATTTATTTCATTTCAAGATATCCTTTGCTTAAAAGATATTTGTTTTAAATCTAATGTTCCAGTTTAAAATTAAAAAAAAAATGTACTATTTTGATTGAAATGCAAAAGTCTTAAGCTGAAAAATATGGATTTCTTCAAAGAGTTGTTGCTTGAATGCTTTATGTCTCTGTTCTCCTTGTAGGCTGAGTCTGGCAGCCAAATGACTTGGGTCACAGCAAATGGTGACTGCTGATATTTGTGCTGTACCCTCTTGTTTGATGGGGGCTGGAGTTGATAAGAACCATGAGAAATGCACTTTAGCTAAAACTTGTCAGAGCAGATCTGGCACATGGACCCTGTATGTGCTTTCCCAACCTAAAAGATGTGATTTCCAGCTGAAATAGGTTGTCTGGAATTTTGTACTTCCTAACGAAAAGTTGGAGCTTATCAATTTTTCACAAAAAAGGCAAATTTCTTCCAGAAAAACAAGTTGCTTTCAGTGTACTTGTCTTTCTACCCACTCAAAGCATACTGAATTAGTGTTTTGCATGTTGATCTTTTGTGTGAACCAATGCAGGTGCTCTTTAAGTGCTGAAGAAGCCACTACATGAAATTACTTTCAATGATAATCTTTGCAACAAAACCAAGAAATTTGCTGTTTCTCAGAAAAAAAGAAGTTACTTTGCATGTTTAGCACTTGGCATCTCATTATATTGGGACATATTTTGCACTGCTAGTTGCATTTTCAGTCAGTCTGTCAGAACAAGGGCTGTGACCAGTTCACAGTCTGCCACGTGCAATTGCACACAAAGCTGTTTAATTTCTGACCATCTACACTCTTCCTGTCATGCCTGGTTATGGAGGTTTTAAATTCTATAGAATCCAATTGTACCAACAACATGCTTTGTAAATAGCTGTAGTGCTATACAGAGAAAATACAAGCAATTTACATGGTGGAATATTTGTGTTATTTTTTTCCTTTAAATTATTATGCACTGAGAGAAACATCTCCCCTGTTCTGATGCAGGTATTGCTGATATCTCCTACTAATGTAGCAACCTAAACACACAAAAAATCCACTTTATTAGAGAAGTGCCCATTGCATGAGAGACAGGTCCAGAGTAACACCAGACTGTCACTCAGGGATAAAAACCATTTGGGTTTCTGGGCATGTGCATGATTAACAAGCCTGCAGGTTGTCAAAAATGTAATCCTGCACTACAGAAGTGAGAACTGCACGGAGGTAGTAGTTGCCTAGAAGAAAATATTGATTTATTAGAATGGATCTTAAAAAGTAATCAGACTATACTGCGTTGTTTATCTCAAAGCCTTTTATCTCAAGCTCAACTTCAATTTTATTTAGCATCATATTAAAGCAGCCAACCTAGAACTGAAGAAAACGTTTTCCCCAATTAATCTATGTCCTTCAACATTAATCAAAAACACTGTTGTGTTGAGGCCACAGGCAAGAGGAAGCATTCTCTGAGCAAAAGACAGGCTTCTGTGTCAGCAGTGTGATGCCTCCCATGCTGAGGAGTCCCCACTGATCTTTCCCTGCTGTTACCTGGTGCTTGAGGCTCTTCAGAGGACACCATAGTGCTTCCCAAAATGGTTTTCAATGTGTCTGGGCAAAAACACCTCCTGGCATTGCTGTTGAAAGGATGAGCTGATGAGATACCCCTAATCTGAGAACTGTACCTTGGGGGCCACTTGCCAGTGGATAATAAAAATAAAACTGATTTCATGGGGGAATTTCACAATCAAAAAGCACCTCGAGTTTGTGTGGGCTGAGCAGAAGCAACAGATGAACTCTTACTGAAGGGTAATCACAATGTTAACTGAATATTTGGGTTCTCACCAGTTGGATTGACTAAACCCTGTATTTTTAGTATTTATTTGCTAGAATAGATAGTACATGGTGCTGCTAACCTCAAATAAACCATTCTCAAGTGTTTGTACCTCCCAGCAGCAGAGGTGGGATTTCTTTGGTTGCTGGACTCACTTTTAGCTGAGAAGGATGCTGAATGAGGAGGAAGGACAACACACAGCAGCAGGAGGTATTAAAATTAAACCCCACTGACTGCCCATCCCTCTGACTCAAATAAAGAAAGGTTTTCTGCACAAGAAGTTGCCACAACCATGGAAACGTGCCCATAACCAGAGTCTGAAACAATTTTCCTCCCTGCCAGCTACAGGAGTGCATCCCACACAGCTATGGTGTGTTCTAACAGCATTAGCACAGGGTGAAAAACTCTTCTGGTGTTCTTGAAATTGATAGTTCAGGGTATTTGTGTACTTCCAGATTTGTTTTCCTAGGGCGTGATATACAAACTATTTATCATCTCCAGCACTGCCTGTTACTTATGTTTGCAAATAGAGCTTCACCAAAAACAATACATAAAATACAGAGACAGTTTTTAGCACCCAGGGAATATAAACTATGCAGACACTTTCAGGAGACATGGTAGACTAAAAATACTGAGTTTCAGGCACTTTATGAAGACACCAATCTTTTGTACACATGCATATTGACTTAAAATTATTACTTGAGGGACATTTCATAATCTAGAAGTATCTAGTTTTTACTACTCACAGACTGTGCACAGTTTAGTAGTATAAAACCCTTCCACATTTCCTTATAAAATATTCCAATTTCAATTCCATCCATGTATATGAAGAAGAAAATTGCAGTGGAGATAAACTATTTCATTCTAGATTAAGGTTTCCTAATGTTGTCTCACCATTCTTGTACTTCACAGAAAAATTCAGGCTACCTTTAATACAAAGTCACTTAAAAATAAAACTGATTTCATGGGGGGATTTCACAATCAAAAAGCACCTCAAGTTTGTGTGGGCTGAGCAGAAGCAACAGATGAACTCTTACTGAAGGGTAATCACAATGTTAACTGAATATTTGGGTTCTCACCAGTTGGATTGACTAAACCCTGTATTTTTAGTATTTATTTGCTAGAATAGATAGTACATGGTGCTGCTAACCTCAAATAAACCATTCTCAAGTGTTTTTGCCTCCCGGCAGCAGAGGTGGGAATTCTTTGGTGCTGGACTCAGAAGGATGCTGAATGAGGCAGGAGGGACACAGCTGTCTGGGTAACCCTCAGAGTGTTGCAGGTAACTCACTGCCCTTTCCTCTCCACACAAACAGATCTCACCCATCTCAAACGGGGCCCGCTCCCAGCTCTCAGTCCCTGAGTTTCTCTGACATTCACAATCCCAGAAATACAATAAAATGAATCCAGTGGCCTCATGATAAGTGTAATTAAAATGAAGCAATCAGCCTGAGCCAAACTGGTCTCATGTGGGCAAGCAACAATAAAAACAGCCCTAGCTGCCAAAAGGGGAACATTTCTTCCAAACCGCCTTTGGCATCTTAATACCCTTATTCGGAACAACCTCCAAAACTCCTTCTCAAGATGGGGTTGAGGATGGAAATTCATGAAGTCACTTGATATGGAGGAACACACTCCCAGTAGATGTGACTTTATGATGAGACTCTCCTCCTACTCACCACAATCAACTCTTGTTCCCCAGGCTATAAACTATCTGTCACTTCTTCCCCTTAGGTGACAGGCAGCTTCATCTAACTTCCTCAGTCTCTCCTTTTTCTCCCTCTTTACCATTCTTCCTTCTCCACAGCTACCAAATACCTTTAAACAAAGGCCTAATTGACAACACACCTAATTAACATCTGAGAATTTGTTCTTGGCTTGTATTTAGCTCTGAAAATTGCTGCTTCTATTTCAGCCCTGAATAAGGGCTTGCATACCTAAAAGTTTGCCTGCTGTCTGCAGCAATAGCATCTGATCCAATAAAAGGTGCTACTTCTCCCTGTAAGCTTTCTCTAGCCCATGCACACACACTCCTGGCTGTGTATTTCCATCCTCCCACCTACTGGGAGGACACTTGGGCAAGTCTCAGCTGACCTGCCTGACCTGCTGATGGAAAAAATTGCAGAAAGAAAAGAGAAGCCAAGTAGGGTCTACACTAATACATCTGCAGCAAGCCTCCTCCTCCAGGGGAAAAGTGATGTGTATTGTGAAGATGGGATTTGAGAGGAGCACTGTGCATTGCTGCTGTCTGTAGCTCTCAATGAGGGTCCTGCCCATTTGCACTGGGGAATTCAGGTTTTTTCTTATCCATTCCTCACCATGCTCTCTGTTCTTTGGGAGGTGCAGGTTGGTAACAACTCCTTTACATTATCCTAGAAACCATGGATTATTTATGCTAGATTAGCACAGATAGTTATTTAAATGGATACGGATATTTGCTGGCTCAGAGGAATATTGCAATATGCTATTCCTTTTCAGCTCAGAGAATTAACATCTGGAGGCTTCCAATGTCATTCAGTGTTAGCTCTCATATCAGAACTCACGTCACAAAGATATAATTTATATTGTTTATTTTCTATTATGGTATGATCACTCCCTCAAATGAGGTTTACACTAAGTGCTTTTTTAAAAATAACATGTTCCAGCAAAACACTCTGTTTTTTGTTTTGGGAAAAGCATGCCAAAATCCAGGGAAAATAATACAGTGATGTTTTTATTAGAGAAGCCAACCAGATCCATCTCAGCTCTGCCTCCAACTCATTAGCTTCCTATGACAAAAAGCCCAGGGGCTGGTCTGACCTTAGATCAGGTCATCTGTGCATTGATCTCCTTAGCCCCAGTGGCTTTCCAGTCAAATATTGACACTGTGGTCTCAGCTCCACTTGCTTGTACCATGTGCTCATGCACCTTGGGTCCCTCTGCTGCAAACACCAGTGTTGCTACCACCCATTTTTCACCAACTATGAAAGAAGGGAGACTTGTTAGTCTGAATTCCTGCCCCGTGGCTGACAGCTCTTCAGAGGTGCTGGCAGACTGTATTTCTATTTACCAGCAGAATAAGGATTCTTAAGGTGCTGTGAGCTGCCAGATGCTGTGACTGCTCCGTACCACTCTTCAGAGACACTATATTTCATTAAGTTGTTACCCTCCTGTCCTTCCAAAGGATACTCACCCCTGTGGTGCTGAGCACCGTGGTAGTGCCCTCAAGCAGACACCTGATGCAAATCACTTCTGTGTCCAGAAACCTTTTCAGTGCAAATGCTTTTCTGCTGCGCAGCTGCAACAATGTGTGCCCAAGCTACACTACTGCAAATAATGTATTATTCCCTAAAAAAAAATAAATATTTGTTTTCCTCTTCTTTGCAGAAGCTGCTTTTCTGCCCTCTGTTGTGACCTCTCATAGCTTTACTTGTTTAATCAGGAACTCAAATGCCTCAGAGCAGGTGTCTTGAACTCCTCAGGTGACTGTGAAATTCCACAAACAGCCACATAGCACCAAAGAAATAATAAGGAAGGAATTCTATATCCCTTTATACTCAGTGGCCAAACTGCTGACAAATTTCACCCTGCACTGCAGGTATATTTCAATTATTGCAATGAATGCAGTCAGAAATAATTAATGAATATTTTCTAAGATCATCTACCCAACTAGGATGGTTTCTTTCTTCTCTTGCTATATTGCAAGAGAAACAACTTCATAGCTAATAGGTAATAAAGCCTTAGTATCCTTAATTTCAACTGCTAATCCATTTTGATAGATAGATACAATGACCGTCAGATTCTGATGAAGTTGTTGATGATGCTTTGAAAGGGAAACTGCAAGAAGATCCATGAGCTAGGGTTACCAATGTTATGTTGCCTGAGTCCCTCCTTTGTATTTATTAATTTTGCTGCTGAGTGAGATTTCTGTAGCAGGCACCTATGTCCTTGGTGCCCTTTGCAGCTGCTTAAGGATAAAAAGCTCACAGTGGACAAGTGACAGTGCACAGCATCTCTCTTCAGACACACTCGTGGCTCAAAGAGCTTGTAATTCCAGCAGCTGACATTAGTAAAGTGCCAGGCTGTAACTACACTGTTTTTCCTACTGCAGGTGCATAGTGTAGAGTATTCAGCACATGCTTCCTGACTTGATGTGATGTAAACCTCATAGGTAAGAGCTCATTGAACTCAGTTTGCTCCCTTGGCTGTGTTTTCTGCTTCACAAAGTTGTCAAGTGAACAGTATTGCTAGCACAGGTTTGTAGCTCCTGTCAAGGAGCAAGAGGACTTTGTGAAGGAGTAAAGATCTAACTAAAAGGTCAATTGGCATAATCAACAATATAAGTAATCAATCTATTATCAACCTTTCAATTTCATTACCTTATAAATGATTCTTTCCCCCTGGGCTAGAATTAGCATTTCAGTATGCAGAGTATGGTGATTCTCAATAGCCAAGTACATTTTGAATGTATGTTATTGCCAAGATAATTTATAGTACAAAAACTCCAAAGAATATAATAATTACTTCATTCTTTAGGCATCAGTCATGACCTCCTTTAAATCAGAAAGATGTATAATGGAACAAGGGGAATAAAGGTCTGATATGGAAATGGACATGACTTGGGATGTTTATGTGCTTGCACATCTTTTTGCATGATATTAATTGAAACTAGCAAGAAACATATTCTGGCAATGCTATTGGTTACAGTCCAAACCAGTTTCCCCCTCTTTTGCATCAGTGAGGGAGGAAGGAGAAGAGGGACAGGGAGGGAAAGGCACATTTCAGCATCAGAAAGAAGCTGACTTTCATGTCTTCTCTGCTGTTGCAAACCAGAGAGGTTGTGGAGTTTCCTTCTCTGGAGATTTTCAGGACCCTCCTGGATGTGTTCCTATGTGCCCTGTGCTAGATTAGATTATGAAACAAGGTAGACAAATGCTCAAGAACATGGCAATGCCCTCTGTAAAATAATCTAGCAAGTTTTTTGACTTTCCTGGATAAGAGGCCTGTATTTAATAACCTTCCCTTCCTCAGTATCAGGTGAACTCATTGTTTACAGTTGCATAACATCATTAAAGTTTAAGTTTCTGAAACTTTAAATATGAAGAGATGATAAGCTAAATATTTAAGAGAACCTGGGATTAGATGCACTGACCTTCACAAACTCCTTCAAGTAATTTATATAAATGAGCCTACTTATTATTCATAAAAACAAAATGCCTGAAAAATGTGAATCCAGGACTGCTGCTGAATTTTTCAGCTGAGATCAGAGCTAGTTAGCCCATTAGGGCCATAGCTAGCAGTCCTCCATCATGCTGCCAAGTCCACTGCAGTGCTTGAGCTGCTTCAAATTAACATAAAATATTATTTTATTTCTGATCTTTTGAGGAAATATGTACTAGACTTTTGTTTTGGTCAGACCATAGTGTAATGGGGTAAATGCTAGAACCCTCAAAGCTTCATTGTACTAGAGCTGCAGAGGGACAAACCAATTACACAAGAATGCATTAAATCTAGCTGCTCTTTTTTTCTGGTCCCAAGTAACAATGATGCAGCTATTTTTAACTTCTGTGCAGCAGCAAGTATTAAAAAGCTACATGTGACCTAGCTTGCATTTTAAAGAGGGAAGATAGGAAAAAAAATAATTCAGAAACTGCACAGCATCAGGCACACAACCCGTGAGGCTGGAATTAGGGATTCCCACAGCTTGTCCTTGCTCTTACCCTCCTGCATTGCCATCCATTCTAAAACAGACTGGCCTGTTTGAGAAGATGAGTGTGAAGGAGAAGAGTGTGACCAGCAGGTTGAGGGAGTTGCTTCTCCCCCTCTGCTGTGCCCTAGTGAGGTGCCCAGGTCTGGTCTCTCCAGTTCAAGAGAGACAGGTGCCACTGGAGACAGTCCAGTGGAGGGGTAAGATAATGATGAGGGGGACTGGAACTTCTGTCTTATGAGGAAACAGAGAGAGACTTGGGGTTGCTTAGCCTGGAGAAGAGAAGAATTGAGGGTGGATCTTTTCAGTGCTTATAAATATCTAAAGGGCAGATGTTAAGAGTATGGGGCCAGACTTTTTTTAGTGATGCTCAGTGGTAGGACAAGGGGCCACAGGCACAAACTAGAGCTCAGGAACTTTCAGCTAAACATAAGGAAAAAGTTCTTTACTGTGAGGGTGATGGAGCCCTGGAACAGGCTGCCCAGAGAGGCTGTGGAGTCTTCTCTGGAGACTTTCTAAGTGTCTGCCTGGACATGTATGTGCCTGTACAACCTCATCCAGGTGAATCTGCGCTGGCAGGGGAGTTGATGATCCCCAGAGGTCCTTGCCAACCCCTACCATGTGATTCTGTGATTTCAGGGGAAGACTCTTATGCACCAGTCCTGTGGTATAACCACAATGGCTAAAAACCATCTTTGTGTTCTTGCTTTTCCCTCATCTAGCTAGCAAGTTAAAGGGGAGGGAGACAGAAAGATGCTCTGCCAGGACACAAATCCTGGTGGTCAGTTATGTCCTAAAATTCCCTCAGGGGAAACTTGTCCTTTCATGGTCTGCAGAGAGTTCCCCAGGAGCCCAGCCCTTCCTGATGGTGCATTAGAAATACCACCAAGGAAAACTCTGTTCTGAATAAAATGGCACTGCAGTGAGTCAGGACAGAAAACCATGTTTCTTTCGTGTTCATGAATCTATTTTAGAGTTATCTTGACCTTTACAAAAGCCTTTACTTAATAACACCTCAATTAAAGACACTGGGCTAGAGAATACTTTCTAGCAAGGATAGAAAGTGGACAGGACCCTCAGAATAGTCATCAGCCAGTAAGCTGAAATGTCACTGCTAGCCCATAGGAAATCTCTAACGAGGTGTTATTGGTAACACAAGTATTGCAGAAGAAAGGTGAAAGAAATAGAACAAAACATTTCTGTTAAAACTGAGGTGCTTTTGGTGAGGGGTTGTTCATTCCCACCTATTGTCTTGGAGTTACTTTTATATCCATAAGCATTTCTGCACATAAAAAAAATGCAAATAATTTAATTTAAAACGATTCAGCCAAATTGACTATACCCATTCATCAGTGTAGGTCTTTAGATGCTGAACATGCACAGCCAATTTTTTCTCTCACACTTTCTGTCTCCTTTACTTTCCATGTCTAACACTCCTCTCAGCAAACTAACTAAACTAACTAGCTAAAAGGAGAGATTTAACTCTGTGGCACAGAACAGGCTCAGCTAAAGTGCCTGGTTTTGGGTCTCCAAGCATGCCCATTGCTAAATGGGTATTTCTAGAAGTCAGCACATTCTCTCTCAGCCTGTTGTTGCACTTCATGGCTCAGATATTAAGAAGTGCTTATCTTATATTTTCCTTGACTAGCTCAATTTCTGAATGTTAAATAAATATCTTTACCTTGATAAGTGGGAGAGATCTCATTTTGTGAATAAAGTAACTGTAGGAAATAGGCCTAGATGAGACCTCTTGAAGTACTGAGCCCATACTGTGCTTCCTGCTTTCAGCTGACATTGTACATAATGTTCATTTTAACCAGCTCCATTTAAAAAACAGGTATGTAAGTGTAAAAAGGCACCAGAAGCTGCAGTTGAGAAGTCAAAAGCTATAAATTCATATATGTATTTAAATTAAGATATTTAACAATAGAGATGAATCTTTTTATTTACCTTACTAAAAAAAGAAAGAGTTAGATGTTTCTATTATTTAATTAATACAAAGGTCACAGAAAGAGGTGCTGAGCTTGGAGAATTTTCCCTTAATCTCCCCAGAGTGACTGAAGTAAAGTAAGGGAAGGAGTACATGTTAAACTTCTTTATTGCTCAATACTGCATGTTATAATTGTGGCTCTTTTTAATCACATTAATTCCTTTGTCTGCACAGAGATTGAAAATTGTTAACTGATAATTACGATGTCTTTTTACCTTTTAATTAAAAAGTTAACTGCCATGGGTAAGTGCCAAGTAACACCTGAATGTTACACATTTGCACATTCTCTGCTTCTGCAAAACAGAGCCAAAGAGTCAAAACCCACAACATTTTTCAGGCTCTGAAAGGGCTTCAATTGAGAATGGATTTCTCTGCAACAAAGTTAAGGACACATCTGTGAATTACATCCTTCAAGAATCTTTGGCCAGACTGAAGAATTGATATTTATATTTGGGTTAGTTTTTTCTGGGTTTTTTAGGATAGAAGATGACTCACACTGTACAGAAGGTCATCATGCAACTCAAAAAACTCAGATTTTCCAAATGACATTTGATATTTGTGTGACATGGACAGTGATAAGATTTTGTTGGCACCATTGACTAATTTTTGTTGCACAAGAACAAAGGTTAGATTGTTAATAAAGACCCTAAGGCCCAGATCTTCAAAGTTAATTTGTTGTTTAAATACCCACAGCCATTAGCTTGTTAATTAAAGGTTAAAAAAATATATATTAATGATAATTAAGCCTATGGAAACTGCCTTTTTTCTAAATTTTAAATTTTTTACTTGGGCAAAGGAGCTGATACATATGATGTGACCAATCTTACATCATGCAGTATCTAGGGCTGTACATGTTAAAACTTACCATCAAGGAGCAAAACCAAGCCTCTAATTACAACATTAAATTATGTTCCTGATCCCATTCTATTTCCTAGTATTCAAATGTATGTGTCTTTCTCAAATGAAAGATTTCTGGTTTAAATCTCCATCCTTGATTTCAGCTGCAAGATGGACCTTTTTTTTTTTTTTTTCAGAAAGTTTGCATGAAATTATTCTTTCTCTTTAAAAAATAATAGCATATGAAAACAGCAAGAGCCATAGGCTTCATTTCAGTGTACTGACCTCAAGTGCTGGGAAATGTCAGCTTTTGCAGTCACAGTCAAAATTAACATTATCCTAGCAAAGAGAGTGGCTCTGCTCTGATGGAATATGGAACACCTTCCACACAGCCCTGTTTTCATTTTGATCTATTTTTTTTTTTTGTTAGATTTGATTTGATCAAAGTTAGACTGAAAAAAATTCAGCAGACTAAGCTGTCATCATCCTCTGCATTCTGTGTTATTTCTGGAGCGTTTCTGGTGCAAACTTTTAATGAAACTGCTTCAATTCCTAGGCAGTGTCAGACTTCAGTTACCAGCCAGACTGCTTCAATGGCAGGATGCAAGGCCATGGGGTTGAGTGTCACTGCCAGTGACAAGGGCTGAAGGCACCAGTAGCTCTTCAGCTCCATGCATGCAACACATGGTTCTCCAGTAATGCACTGGCCAGTCCTGAGCAGACAGCTGTCTCCAGTTTCCTTGCACAGATGAATCTCGTTGGGAGCCTCTCTGCTTCAGGATCCACCTCAAATGCTTTCCTCTCTGCTGCATCTTGCAGGTAAGTGGGAGTAAAAGGCAGTAAAATTGCAGTCATACGCCAGCAGACGAGATTGAGCACATACCTGTCGCAGACATGATGAATAAGAAGGTGGTACTTTAACAGTCAATTTTCAGAATATAATGGCTCTTGAAAATAGATTAGCTTAGAAAGATTTCTCTATTTAGAAGTGTCACTACTTAGCTGTGCACTTAAGTAAAAGCTGAGCTTTGAAGAACCTTTAAGTTAAAGGATTGCTATAGGTTGGAAAGGCTGCCAGCAAAGGGATACCTCAGAACTAGAACTCAATGCCACCAGCCAGCATAAGTGACAGAATATAAATAAAACAAATATTGAGGTTAACTTTAAAGAGCCTTCTGAAAAATTCAAGTTGCTGATGCATTTTCAGAACTCAAGGTACATCAAATTAAGCTAAGTCATATTTAAAGTGTCAGAGCTCAGTTTGTACCCATATTAGGATGTATTAGTGTGTCTGTGTTCTTTCCAGAGCTACTCAGTTCAGTAGGTCCACACTTAGAAGTAGGAAACACACGAGATTTCAGCCCATGGTTTGTACCTAGATTGCTTTAGTTAGCTGTGGCAGTTTTCTGCAGTATTGGAAATGCAGACATGGCAGGCAGAGAACAAGGTTTGCTCAGAGGGAGAGAGAACACAAGGAGACCTGACCTGCACCTCTGCAGTTTAAGGTTTTTCACTGGGGGAGGGTGTGTTGTGACAGTCCTGTGCTCACTCAGGATCTGTCTCAGAGTAGGTTATGCTTCTTACACTGCAACTGAGTGCTACAATACACCAGCTGTCCTCAGAGCAAAGTCACTGCATGGAGGGTGCTGTCACCATGGCCAGTGTCACTGCTCCAGAGGGGATGCTCTATCATCCCTGGGGTTTATTTGGAAAGAGTGGCACCTCAGTGCTTAAGCCTCTGCAAATAACATGGAAAAGGCAGGTTCCAGAAAGTTCTCACAAAATTGATTTTGTTGTCTCATCATAAGACTGGCCCTGAACGTAGATTTTGATGTAGCAGAGTCTGCTCCAAGGTAGCCCCTGGAAGTGGGAAGGTTTGGCAAGCTTCTCAGGTTCTCCAAATAACAGTTTAACTTTTTATTATTATTTTTATTATTATTATTGGAGGAAAAAATTGAGGGAGTTAAATGCATTCCCAGGGCAAATTAAATCTATATTTCTTCACAGATACATGAGTCAGAGCATCTGAATGTGCACTGCCAAATATAGTGATTGTGCTCCACCGAAAGCTGCGTGCTGGAGTGCAGCAGCACACTTCCCCAAGTTTAATTATTCCTTCAGAAAAAAAATTATCAAAAGGCCTCTTCTCCATACATCTGCAGCAGCTCGTTGAAGAAATGCTATCTCAACAGAACCGGCGGCGAGATGCACTGCGCGGCTTGCTGAGCTCCTCAGGAACGAAGAACAAAGGCAGCTTGTGGAGAGTGATGGAACTTTGACTCCTTAACCCGCTCCGTACCTATTCATTCACATTTTCGGGCCATCTCCAGCGCATACAATGGGAAGGGCCGCTCCCGCCCCGAACTGTGCGGCCGAGCGCATCCCTAGCACCCGAGATGCGTCCCGCGGGGACCATCGCCGTCCTCCGCGGGGATGCTGCGGGACGCCCCGGCGGGGAGGGCTGCTTGTGCCGGGCGCCCGAGGGAAAAGCACCGTGTAGTGACGACGAGCGTGGTGCGGGGCTCCTGCCTCGGCACCTCCGCCCCGCAGGAGGCGGCGGAGAAGCGCTGGCGTTGCGCGGGTCAAAGACCCCCCGCCCGGGCCGCGGGCAGCCGCCGCCGCCGCCACCAGGGGGCGCCGCGCACTCTAGGATGCGGTGTGAAGTGCGGGGCGGGGCGGGGGGGGGAGGTGGTTGCGGGCGCGGCGCTCATTGGCTGCCGCGGGACACGCCGGGCGCGGGGCGCCGCTTCTTAACGGGCGGTGCGGGGCGGCGGGAGCGCTTGTGCCGGGCGGGTTGCTGCGGGCTGGGCTGCTGCGGGGCGGTCTGCCTGGAGAAGGGCTGCTGCGGGGCGGGCTGCCTGGAGCCGGGCTGCTGCGGGGCGGGCTGCCTGGAGCAGGGCTGCCTCCAGCCGGGCTGCTGCGCGACATGAGCGAGGTGAGCGGACGTTGGGCGGGAGGGCTGCGGTTGGGGAGAGGCAGCGGGGGCCGTGGGAGTGCGGGGGGAACACCCGTCGTCCCTCGGGGATGTCACCCGTCATTCTGGAGTGTGAGGAGCGCTTGGCCCTGACGGCAACCGTGGGTTTCCGAAGGGGCAACTGGGCAGTGCCGGGTGCTTCCCTGCCTGGGAACCCATCCGAAGGGGCAGTGCCGGGTGCTTCCCTGCCTGGGAACCCA
>JAOEGS010002932.1:0-15915 GCA_025447755.1 Corythornis vintsioides | reverse complement strand
CCGAAGGGGCAGTGCCGGGTGCTTCCCTGCCTGGGAACCCATCCGAAGGGGCAGTGCCGGGTGCTTCCCTGCCTGGGTAGCCAGTGAGAGGCTCTGCCGGTACCTCCCTACAGAGCTGAGGGACCTGTGAGGGAGGCTCTGCTGTGTGGGAGCTTCTGTTGACCCCCATCAGCTGATGAACAGATCTCCATGAGAGTGTGTTTTCCCACAAAGTATAAAACGAGGTTCTATTTTGCCCTGTGAGGGACCATGTGCACCGGTGGAGAATTGTTTATTGCCCTTTCCCCCCCCCAAAAAAAGATGCTTTTGTATTTTGTTATGTAGAAAAAGATGTAAGTTGTGTGAAAGTTATCTGCTACAGCTCATGGAAAAAAAAAAAAAGCCTTGTTTGTAGTTGGATGCTGATGTAAACTTTATAAATAGGGTCCTGGGAAGGATTACAATTAAGGAAAAAATGTAAATAGTACCAAACAAGTAAGGATCACTTGTACTCTTTTGTACTCTTGTAAATAAACAAGCTGATTTTTTTTTTCCTTGTGTTTTCCTTTAGGTGGAAAAGTTATTTAGGGCAAACCAATATTTTTGTTAACTCAATTGTCAGGCATGATGACTTCTTTACAGTTTAACCAGCCAGCTGCCGGGCAGCTTCAGCTGACAGACCCAACAACTCTTCCCTTGGGTAACAACAGAGAGATCCATAACTATGCATCTACCCAGTGCCTCTTTTTGGAGCCTGTTGCCCATTATTAAAGAGCTGATGCTTTGTTTACAAATGTGTGTTTCCTTTCTTAGCAGCGAGAGGAAAATTAAGTCTCCCAAGTAAGTTTTGACTGGCTGTTGTGCGGGTGTTACCCTCAGCTGTATGTTCGGTGGAGGTGTAAACCTGAGACAAAAAGCAGTGTAGTGGCATGGCCTCTGGCAGAGGGGTTTGTGAGAAGCTGCATCATGGCTTGTGGCTCAGGCCAAATGGGGAAAGCAGAGGAAATCCTCACTGTGCTTTTCTGAGGCTTGTGGAGAGCAGGCAGTCCAGGTGTAGTGCACCAGGCTGGCTGTGCCTTCTCAGATGCTGTCTGCATTTCATCAGCTGGATGGAGTTTGTGCAATAGGGGACTTTTCTGTCACTGCCCTCTTTGCTGAAATGTTCTGTGAGATGTAACAACATGATTCTACTCCTTAAAGATGGTATTTGGGGTAAAAAATGATTGGTTGATTCTGCTGTATTCACCAAATATCAGTTACTGAGGCACTCTGTCTTCGGTGCTGGCAGTATTGGAGTGTTTGTCACTCACAGCTGCAATGAAGAAACCCTTCCTTGCTGTTATGTGCCCCTGAGCTATTACTCAAAGGCAGACAAAAGCAACTGGACCACCCCAACCACCTTCCTGCAAAAGACTGTTAAAAAATGAAGCAAAAAGGATTAGAAGAAAGCAAGCTCTTTAGACATCTGTTTGCTATGTTTGGATGAGGGTCTTGGCGGATTTTGCTTGCAGTGCTGTAACTGAAAAATATTTTTATTTTCTTTGTTTTAATCTGCTGGAAAATCTCAGGACAGAGTGATTGGAAATAGGCTCAACTAGAGCCATCAAAAGATTATCCCAAATCAAATGATGTTGGGAGGATGGGAAGGTTTGTTTTTTTTTTTTCCTTCATGTTAACAATTGTCAGGATTTGAGTGGAGCTTGAAGAGTGGTTGCAGAAATATCTGGAGAAAGCTTTCATATCCCTCAAGATATTTGCTGGGACTTTGCATGGATTCTTATTTTAGGGCTTCAAGCAGAATTCACTTACTGCCTGTTTATCAGCAGTGATTGAGTTTCCTGGTGGAGAAAGCAGGACAGGTAGCAGCCATTCATCTGACTAGTACTTTTCTATTTTCTAGAAGCACAATTATTTTTATTTTATTTTAGGAATTATAAATATCTTTACAGGAAAAGCCTACACTTCTTCCTCTAGTATTTGTCTGAAAATGTGTTTGAGTTGCTCTGTCTGCTGGGAAGAAGCTTGTATGTGTTTACTGAGTAGCATTGCAAGCACAGTTGGTACTTCTTGCAGCTTGGTTTTGGTGGAGATAGAACACTTGGCTGCATGGGGAATTGTCAGGAAAATCACTATATAGTGAAATTCATTTTCAGGAATTGAAGTAGCTTTGAAAGTTTGTCCTTAGATAACTGAGGAGCCTTTATCAGGTCTGTAGGTGTTTTCTTTTACTTTGAATGAACCTTGAGAGGAGAGCAATGCTGTAAAACATCAGCTACAGTCAGTGAGCATCCCTGAGATGTAGCCCTTCTTCCTTCCATTGAAGATCTCTGCTCACATAACATGAACTGGGGGAAGCAGTCTTGGGAAATGGGCTCAAAAACCAATGCCAAATTGCTATTTATCAGGTGCACAAAGGTACCTGGTGTCCTTCTGGCAAGAAGCACTTCATTACACAAACAATGTTGATGTTCACATCTTTCCTTTTGTGCTGAGCCATTCTGGTTGTCAGCAGGAATTGGGGCTGGACTTGGACTTAAACACTATGGTATTACAGCCATGGATGTTGTCCAGTGGTTGGGGTTAAGCATGTGTGTAAGGAGCCAGAGCTTAAAACAGCATTATTGCATTGTTAGATGTTTGTCATTTTGATATTAGAGGGTCGAGAGTGGTGTTGCTGGTGCAGGGCAGGAGTTAATCTCTCACAGGTGTTATTTAAGTGTCTGACTTGGGGAAAGACATTCAGGAACTCTACCTCAGGAGCCCATCTGCCTGAGGCATCTGTGACTTGAGAGAAGAGCTTGCTCTCTCTGGAGGAGTGTTGCACAGTGTGAGTGAAGTGCTGTGCTAATTGCCACGGTGCTGCTGCCATCCATTTAAGGCAGGGTTTGAGCCAGTGGCTTTATGTATTTGAGGAACAGCCTAGCTACCAGACAGTAGTGATGTTGTGTCTTTCCTTTTGAAGCTGGCATCAAACCAGGCACATGACACTCAAAAGAGGAGAGGTCTTTAGGGTTTGACTGCAGAGTGCTTAGGTCTCTTAGCTGGGGACTTGATCTTTGTGTGAATGGAGGGGTTTGGTCAGGCTTTGAATTGGCATCACCAGGTGTTGTTTCCTCCCTGAGCTACAGAAAGATCTTCACTTTTGCCTTATATTGCCTCTTGCATCCTGCAGCAGCTGCTATGCTGTGTCCACCTTCCAAAGGACCACGACTGGTGCTTTGTGACCTGTGACAGGGGTGTGTGGGTCATTTGTGGGGGGATGAGCTGCCATGTGGATCATGCTCATCCTCACAGCCCTCCTCTCCTCTGCAGCCTGGAGTGCTGATGCTTCATTTTGGAGCTCAGATCACCCTCAGCAGGATGGACCCAGGCAGCCAGCTCAGCAAAGACAAGTTTTACTAAAAAGGTGAACAGCCTAACACTGGGGTCAGAGGTTTTTTTTCCTGAAGTTTGAACTTCACTAGCTCTTGGAGTGGTGTGTGCATGTGAGGAAGATGCTAATCACCGAGGCACTGTCTGCTGGAGCTGTTTCAAAGCTGGTAATATGACTTGGTGGCTTGGGCATGTCCCTAAGATGGCAGAGTACCAGATGGTGTCCTCTTCCCTCCAGGCTGAGGGAGAACCTGGAACATAACTTTATCACTCTGGACAAGTGTGGTCACCAAGAGGCTATTACAGAAGGGTAGGGACACAGCCAAGTGTGAAACATCAGGCATGTGGAGGCTTCTGCCTCAAACTCCAGCTGCTTTGGGTAGTTAAATGGGAAACTGGGGCTCTTTAGTGGGTTACTCTACTGAATTCACTTAAATCTGTTCACTGAAATGGCATGTCAAGTCTTAAAAGCAGATGTATTTAACCACTGGAGATTGTACACCAGTAATCCTGATGGCACTAAATCAAAGAGCTGCTGCTTGCAGGGAGAAAAGCATGCCATATTTGTTCAAAGGAGATCTGTTCTCCTGGGTGGTGCTTGCAGTCCCAGGGAAAGTCAGAGCCAGGCAGTTGTCTTAGGGGGGCCCTCTTGGATGTGTTTTTCAGATACTGCCATGACCCTCAGCTGTTAATTATCAGCTTCACTGGGGTTATACCCATAACAGGTACAAAACTGTAGATACAAAAAGATCAGCAAGAATATGGCAAGGTGGAGGAGGAATTCTGCAGCTGTTACAGGATGGGGGTGGGACACAAGGCACAAGAACATCATTTTATAATTTTAACTCTCATCTATTTATTAGCTGGGTGGTAAATT
This sequence comes from Corythornis vintsioides, assembly GCA_025447755.1. Taxonomy (NCBI): domain Eukaryota; kingdom Metazoa; phylum Chordata; class Aves; order Coraciiformes; family Alcedinidae; genus Corythornis; species Corythornis vintsioides. Next base: position 11,687 of record JAOEGS010002932.1, on the reverse strand, counting down.
GCAGCTCAAAAGAGGAGGAAGAAGGGAGAACAATAAATTTGAGATCTGTCACTTTGCCTGCTCCTTCCATCAGTGTGGTTTCAGGCATTTTCTTATGCACTTAGAAGGGAGGTTGGAAATCGATCTTGTTTTGGTGAAACTTGCAGATTCACTGTTCAGAAACAAGCACCCTGGTTTTCCTGCAGTGTATAGAATGCCAACAGATTTAAACAGATTTTAAAGGACAGCTTTAATAGTGTGTTTCCCTGTAGTGGGGTCATGTATCCCTGTGAAAGAATAACTGAGAAAAAACTGCATTTGTAAACCAGGGAAATTCATACTTCAAAATAGAATACAGTTTCAGGTTGCAAATATTAGTTTCTTGTCCAATACCCCTACATTTGTAATGTGTTGGGCAAACTTCAAAGGGTCACCTTCCAACAGTTTCTACATCAACTAAATCATGCTTATGGTGAAATGTGGTGTACAGTGGCAGTTAACTTCAGCAGATCAGTGGTGGCTTTTTCAAAGCTTGATGGTCATTTGGATTGATCTGAAGGAAATATATGATGTTCAGGCCACTGCTGTTGTCTGTCTTGGTTTCTTTTAGGGATGACTTGGAAAATGTGTCTTACTTTTTACATGTTTTTACCAGCTTTCTGTAATTTAGCTGCAGAATTGCTCGTACCAGTGTGGCTACGCCCAGACACTGGGTATGAAAATTGAGATACCAGCCTCTTGGCTGAAGAGGACTGGGAGAAGGAGGTATTCATCAGAGGAAAGCAATGTCTTTCCATCCTCTCAGTTGCCACAGAGCCTTAAATTCACCAAGCCGTGTAATGCTTTCTTCTCTGCAAGGCACGAAGATGAGGAACATATGTTGTGCCTCTTCAGAGTGTTCTGTTTCTTTTTCTTCAATTGTTTGGACATTTGGTTTCTAAATAAAACTTGACGTGGTAGATAAATAGACTAGGTGAAATATAAGTAACAAATCCTTTTTTTCCTTTCTCTATTTTTAATTAAGAAAATCAGTATTTTTTTCCTTTATGGAAAGAGATGGAAGAAGCAGACTCCATTGGTTACCTTTCTCTTAATGCAAAAATAAATGGCAATCTTGATTGGATATGGCCAGGTAAGCAGCTGCAGAAGAGTTGCAATTGTGAAACGTATTGCTAATTACTGAATTTGTGGTCACAGTTTGTCCCCATTCTTCATGTCTGCTTCCTCTGAGACCAGCACAGTTACTTGTAGGTGAGTTGGGCAATGTCACATAAGTCAGGTCTTCAGCTAATGCTATCTCTAATCAATTCATGCAAGTGGATATAGCTTTATTTATGCACTCATGTGGAACTTGGAGGAAGAAGAATGTCTATCTCTATGCTTTGAATATTTGTTACAGCTGAATTATCTTTCCTCCTCAAGATTACTTTTTTACAGACACTGAATTTGCTTACATTATCACCTTAATATATATGTTCTAAAATTTTGAATACTCTGAATGTTGACCCTTTTAAGCACATAATTTCAATGCAAATCGAAATACTCTGAAGAATGCCTTTTATTTGAACTTAAGAGATAGTATGTGGTGTTCAGGAAGGAAATATTAATGACACTGAAATCTGTTTCCTTGAATCCAAACATGTATTAATGTGGGTAACAGGAGACGTGATAGAAACTACTACAAATTAAAAGTTTTAACCTGACAGACAAGAGGAGAAACTCATACTAGACAAGAGGGGCTGTCTAAACAGGCAGTTTGCTGCAGATGACATCGTGGGGAAAATGAGATGAGGCTTTATAACTTCTTTAAATGTGTTGTTTGTCCACTCAGATCTGACTGCACTCAACACTTGAAAAGAGAGAAAGCACACTATTGGCTTGGCGTGCTGGAAAATGCATGTGCTGGCACACACGTGCCACAGTTCAAGCAGGACAGCTAAATGCCTAATCAGGCCAGCTTCGTGCCAATTTTCATTTGCCAGCTAGACTTGGCTAGATATCACTTTTTTTCTTCAGCATATTTTACAAGCTACTGGACAACACTAGCATTCCAGCCAAGCTGAATTAACCTCTCCTGTTAGATTACAGGACACACTCTTTGTTTCACAGAGCATTTTACTCTGGATGCTGCTTTGTATTCTTTGCTTGAACTAAAAGCTTGGTGCATTTCCATCTTGGAACTGGATTTATGGGATGGATCTGCAGATGTGGAAACATTCGTGGCAAATGTTGTAAAAAAAAATGCAAGTTGCAAATTATCTGTATTCTAGTAATATCTCCTGTAGTCATGCCACTTAAGTCTTTAATAGATGTTTTTGTCTGACAGCCGTGCGTTGAGCAGAATGCAGCTGGATCTAAGTGAATGTTATTATCTGCTTTCCTCATGAAACATCTAAGGAGCTTATTTTCTATTTACAGAATGACTATGTTGGTATATTCACAAAATGACTGGATGACTTTTCTGGAGGAGTACGTTAGGGTCCTTTTTAATGGCATTGTGTGATGGTTTGCCACGTTCATGTGTGAATATGTCTAGTTGGGTACCATTCTTATTTCACTTTATATACAAGACAAAGTGCAGTATGGAATGACTAGCTACTTGGAGTGGAGAAACTTGCAAGTTTTCATTCAACTTGAATTGCAAAACAGTTCTGTGGGGGAGCTTTTGCTGAATCTGCCTGACTATGTTTCCTCTGGACTCATTCTATAATTAGGGCACTACAGGAACTGTAGAACACTTATTTCCTCTTAAGGCAGGTAACCTGATTTGTGGAAGTCCCTGGTTTTTTTTGCCAGCTCTTGGCCAGAACTAGTGACCTGGCTTTTCTGCTTGCTGTGTGTGAGTGTTTGGTTGCTGTCCTTGATTCCTGGTAATCAAGGTGACCTCATGCATTACCCTGTCCTTTTTAGTATGGTGGGATCATTTCTAATAGTTTGGCTGTGGTTTAGACTCACAGTGCCAGGAGAGCTTTGCTCTGAGCTGCATCACCCTTTAAACAACACTGCTCCCCCAAAGCCTCAGTGGGTCATTTCTGATAGAGATCTGAACAATGCAGGACAAATCCTCTGAGAAGCGAGGCCCCGTTTGGAGGCAGCCAGTGTAGAGCTCGTGGCCCAGCGCCAGGGAGAAGAGGTTTGCATCACCCCTGTGCAGCTCCTGGGCAGGGTGTGTTGCCAAGGCTGCAGCACGCTCCCAGTCTGGTGATTCCCCTGTGCTGGAACAGCCCGGGAGAAGCTGCTGTCAGAACTGCAGAGGGCTGGAGGGCTGCTCCAAGCCCCTGTCTGTGACCATGCGGCGTGCCCGGCTGCTGGAGGAGCAGATGAAGTGATGCATAAACATCCTTGCTGCTTCATCTTGCTCGTGTCTTGAAAATCAAAAGGGTTTGCCTTAGGGTGAAGGCAGAAAGTTGCTTTGCATGACAACTGGAAACTGCCATAATTAATACCTTGTAAAAACCTCGCTGGCTGGTTACTAGTGCAGCATATCAGGCTGTAATAACGTCTGTTTACCTCTGAAATACATAGGGAAATGGGAAGAAAAAACAATTTTTAATTGGACAACTGGAAATAAGAACAAAAATGTCAACAGAAAAAGCATCAGAATTTGTGCTGTCTGGGAATAAGCAGACTGTTTTAATAATGATTGCCAATATGATCAGATGTAAGGCAATTTGTCAGTGCAGACTTGCTATTAATAACCAAGGCTGTCCCTCGAAGACAGCCTCTAACTCAATTGCAGCTGGGCTTGTAGCTCAGCCAATTAAATTACTCTGAACTTCAGAAGGCTTTGGAAGAACGAAAGATAAAGTAAATATTTATTACAAAACCACCATCCATAATCAGCTCTTATGCAGAGGCAAGGACCCAGACCCCTTAATTGGCTTAGGGCACTCTTACTATTAAATTAATATTAAAGGATACCCAAGGTACTGTCTGAATCCAGATGCTTTTCCTAGATCTCCCGGGGTCTGTTTTGCTCTGAGTCAGGTGCCACATTCAGTTGCCATTAATTATCTCTATTGCCTGCCCAGGTAGCCAGAGCTGATAGCTTAGGCTACATACCTGTACCTAAGTTGCTCCATGTTTTACTCTCTGGTGGAGTAAAGATTACTAGGAGGTGATGCAACATGTCGGGGAGATACAGCATGCTATGTTTTGTGGTATGAAGCACTGACTTGCAGTTCTCAGAACAAAACTACAGTGCCTCCTCCCCATGGTATTGTCTGTTGCCCACCCTATTGTCCTGGTACCACTGTCTGTGGACCAAAGGCTGCAACATCATCATTGAAATATTCAACAGAAACAATTAAACTGTGTAATTTTTTTTTAATTGGATCACTTCAGTGTTTATTTTCAACACAGCTTTGCTGAAGGGTTATTTTTAACTTGAATAATTTCAGTGTTCCTGTTTTCTGTATGATCTTGCAAACAATTGTAGCCAAACAAATGAGTCCCTGTGGATTGCAAGGTGTGGATGGATTGGGTTAGACTGGAAAGCAGGAGTTCTTAAAGCAGATTTCCTGCCCCAAAATGCCATGGAACTGTACTGCCAGCTCTGATGCTGCCAATAGATAAGAAATAGGAGGAAAAAGGAAGCGACCACCTTAACCTCAGTAATTTTTCATTTATGCCATCTAGCTTGATCAATTTTAATGTAATTGAAATATTCATCTTGAGTCACCTTAATGTTGCCTCTTTATCAATTTCCAGTGTAATTAGGATATGGGCTGTTCCACCCTTGTCCGGATGACAGCTGAGGTAATTTTTTGGCAAGTGGTGTGGGAAGACTTATTCTGTAGTTGATTTTGTCTTCTTTGCCCTTTGTTAACCAAAACATAATATGCAGTTCAGAGAAATTCCACAGTACCCCACTGAGGTTCCAGCTCTACTCATGTGAATAATTCTGCTGAATTGAAGACATCTACTTGTCCACGTGTTTACCCCTGTAAATAAGCCTTGAAGGATCAAATCTTCCATTTCCTGTGGAAAAAGAGGGATTACTTCTCATGGCTTGCATGGTAATTAACAGGATTTGGGAAATACATTCTTGGAGCTGCTTTCAAAATTAACTTCAAAGATTCCATTAATCCCTGTCTCAGGAAAAAAAAAAAAAGTGATTACAATGTCTTTGGAGAAATATCTGCTTAATAATGTTCTAATCCAAAATATGTTAATAACCTAAATATAAAGTAAGCTAATGTTTGTGCTAATTATGTTGATTACATCTGGTGTTGGTGTAAATATTCTGTTTAGAACATTATATTGAATTTGAATATAAAATCAGCAGGTTCTTACTGTGATTTATGAATTACAGCCCAGAATTGGCAAAAGTGGGGCACAGTTGAAGTAGTTCTCTGTGCAATTAGCATATTGAAAAACAGCACTGTAAAGTGGGTTCTTATTTTCCAGACAGTGATTCTCCCACCCATTTTATCAGGTGCTTACGTGTTCAGCCTGAAAGTGCTGGGTGCTGAAGCACTGCTGCCTTGTGCATGCTCACAAGTGCCTGTTCTGAGCATTTACCTCAAACCAAAAACTCTTTCTGGACAAAAGTGAACAAATCACAACTCTGAAATGGAGCAAAATGCCCAAACTCTGCAAGCAGCTGTGTTAAGACACTCTTGCTGTCTCATGGGAACTAAGGGTTTGCTCCTAGTGAGTATCACCTAAAGCTGCATGCTTTCCTTCCTGGGGAGATGCAAAACTACTACATGAGCAGCCAGCTGCTTTTCACACAAGCTGCAGCTGGGATGGACCACTGCACCTTGCCTAGAGTGCCTTCCTCCTGTGCTTGAAAGCAGTGTTTGAGATCTGATTTGCACCAGTGGCTGTTAAAGATGAAAGGATATGACCATTGAGGTCTGTGTTGTTTCATCTATGGGAAGATAAAATGAAATTGTGAAGAAGCTGTATCTTGACATTGCGACAGCAATAGCCAGGCACTGCCAAAGTGTCTATATGGAAAATAATCTGTAGTTATTTGAAGCCTTGTTGTTAATTTCTGCCAAATGTAGCTGTGGTTTCTAGGATGACAGTGTATGTGCATGCTTGTGCTTTCAGTACCAAAGTAAAGGAAAACCAGTGCTGGTAACTGTGACAGCTTCAGCCACTGCAGTTTGAATCCTCTCAGTTCACCTCAGCTCACCTGTTTTAATGTATTAAAATAGCTATAGGAGAACCTTAAAAAACTAAGGAAAATCAAGTGTTAGTCAAGTAAACACTGCTTAACCCATGAAGGTACCTGCAGAAATCATCAGCGTGCCAGGGATTGTTTAGTTTTGACAGCCAGTATTGAAAGAAGATGTCTGGCACTCTTGCTCTGGTAATATTGTGCTGCCCTGGCAACACAAGACAGACAGAAAACTGGCTGTAGAAAACTCCCTTTGTGAAAAGGAGAATGCGGAGAAGGGGCGTTTTAGGTGAGAGCAGAGGCTATATCTAATGAACTGAGATAGCAGGGAGAGCAGCCAGGGTAAAGCTGCTCCTGTCAGAAATCTCCCTTTGGTCATAAGCAGGAGTAGATTTCTTTGTACTGAAGCATATGTTAAATATTTTTCCTTTGTCAGGTGCCACAGAAAATGTGGTCAGTGATGTCTCGCAGTGATGTGTAAGGTGGTTAGACACCAGAGCTGGGTAGCCTGGGGAGGTTGTGGATGCCTCCTCCCTGGAAGGGTGCAAAGCCAGGTGGGATGGGGCTTTGGGCAGCTTGATGTGGTGGAAGATGTCCTGGTAAGAGCGGGGGGTGGAACTTGGTAATCCCTAAGGTCCCTTCCAACCTGTTCCACTCTCTGACAGAAGTAACAGACACGTTATCAATTGCACTTATCATTCAAGCATCCTGACTAGGAGTTCTGTATCTGATGCAGTTATCTGAAATGTGGGCTTTGAAGGACATATCACTGACAGATAATCAGTACACCATCTATTAGAAAGTGGGGGGAAACTGGAGGAACTTGGAGGCACAGACTGGTGCAGTAGATTGACTTGTGTAGCTTCTGATGCCATTTTCATTACCCTATTCAAGATTTGCTCTGGGATTTTTTCAGTTTTGCCTGCAGATGTTCACTGGGTGACTAGCTGTTACTGATGTGAACGAACCTGTATGTCACAGAAGCTGGTTGGGGATTTGCCATCTGGCTGCACTGCAGACCAGTTTTATAATAGGAGAGAAAAAGTGAAATGGCAGAATCTGTGCGTGGCTCTCCAGCAGTCCACTTCAGCTCTCCCAGCTGTTCATCTTCGTGCTTTTTAATATATCATTCAAAAAAGGACAGTGGTATTACAAATCTAGTCCCATTACTAAGAGGCCTGGTGTCCCTTGCAGCTTAAATTGAGGTTTAACTTTGTTTAACCTTCAATAAACTTTGTAATGGCAGCAGCATCTTTCCTGCTCTTGACTTTTTGCTTTACCATGGTAATATCTTTGTCCTTATTACAAAATTATTTCCTGTACTGTGATTAAGAGTAATATTTTTCACATTTAAATATGTGAAATGCTGACTGCTGTATTTTCAACTCAATGTGTGACATTAGAAAGAGGATGTCAAACATAGTGAAACAGAAATCTGCACTAAAGAAGAGTTTAACCTAATTAATAGAATTCAAGTAGAATTCAGGATCTCAGAGTGTATCCACTTATAGCTGCTGGGTTCTTGCCCATGCTTGTATTTTGGATCTTCATTTAGTTCCTGACAACTTGTGGTCTTTGCTAGATCAGGAAAGGAAAGCAATTGCAAAATTCCCACTGATTTCCTTTGGGTCAGAATATCACCTCATCACATAATTACTTTTTAATGTATGCATAATATATTGATGTACTAGCAATATCTGATGTTTCCCTCAATGCCCACTGATTGATTTTAAAGTTAATGTTATTTCTGGATTGTGTGTGTTTGGTGTGGCATTTACTCCTGAAAAAAAAAAAGTAGGAGTTGCTGTATCTCCTGATCATTGTGCTGTGGATTAGAAAGCTTTCCTTACTTGGAATACATGGAAGGTCCTTAAGCAGATATTTACAGTGGCATTTTTATTTGCAGAAAGGTTATAAACTTTATTACATCTGTGAAATATATTTTTTAATACTCTTTTCATTTTAAGGCTAGAGCAGCTGAACTCTTTCATTAAAGCAGAAGGACATGAAAAAAACCCCACCAACTTCTGAAGTAGTTCAGTTTGATTCAATTTATATCTCTTACAGAGAAAACTTTATTCTGCACTACCATCTGTTCTGACCAAAGGCTTGCATGGCACAGCTGGCTGACCAGAGCAATTTTTGTGCTGTATTGGACCAATCTATATTTCCTTCTGTCACACATGTAATGCCTTTTGTTAGGGATGGACCTGGTAGCAAAACAAGGGTTAAGAAAAGCTTAGGATGTGCACAGAATTCACTGGTCTTTCTCTTGGCTGTGGGTACAGAACATCCTAATAACATTTCCTATGTGTCAATGAAATTAATTTGTCCTGTGCTGTCTCCAGTGGCTCTCTATGCTATTCACTTTACAAAAACTTTTTATTTTTATTCTTTTATTTCTACACTTGGATGTTTTTTTCATTCTTTGACATAGAAACAATATGCTTTTAAAACTCTTCACTGCCTTGCTGAGATGCAGTCTGCTCTACCTTGCTGGTGCTGCACTGAGATGAAGAATCAGGAAAAAAAAAAGTTATTGCTGTAAGGGCCCATTTGTCAGGGAACTTTCTGGCAGTTTCATGTCCCTAGTCTCAGGCTTTCTGTGGCTCATCAAAAACAACCAACCTCTTCTGTCTCCAAAAATTCTGTAATCAACACTTGGCTACAATCCCTAACACTGAAGAGCTAATTGGAAACATCACTGAAAAGGTTAGGCTATTTCAAGACAAGAACAGAATGTAAGATTAAAGGCAAAAATCAGGCTTGGGGGTTCAGGAGGAGAGGTTAGAAGAGGGAGTGGAAAAGCTGCTGCAGCAATTTAACTTTCTTCTTGAAAAGTCCTCTGGGCTGCAAATTCACTTTTGACCTGAGTTGCTATACCTAGGGGATTAATTTAGTAGTTTTTTCATAGCCCATTAACTAGCTGCTGTGTAGAGCACCCAGAACTGAACAGGGAGGTAAACCTGTTCTCTTTCTGGGATTTGGGGCATATGACAGGAGTCCTGTTTCCTTCATCTTCTGACAAATTGGGAGTGACTTGAATTTTTTGGAGACATTTTTAATGATGCGCCTTTGTTCTGTAAAACCACTGAGTTAAAAATTAATATAGCCCCAAGCAGTCATAAACCGTGTTTCTTCCTACGCATCACAGCAACAAAACTGTTTATCCCGTTTTCCTGTATCATCAGTACGGGGCTGCACTCGTGTTCATTTGGGCTCTGATGTTTCTTATTCACTGCTTCTTTCCCAGTGCCTGCCTTAGAAAATGATGAGGAATTCTAGAAGCAATGTTGGAATGAAGGAAGCTGGCTGCAAGTTACAGAAAACATTAGACTGCTTTTGTATTTTAAAATACAATCAACAACTTGGTTTTCTGTTTAAAACCAAACCCCAGAAATTAATTTTTTTTCTTGTTTTTCATTGATTTTATTTTGATCTGTTATACGAGCTTATGGAGTGCTTTCATCCACTGCTGTGGGAAAATACCTCTAGTAACTTCTCATGTTTAGTCTTCTGCTCTAAAGGACATAAAAAAACCCCTAAGCTTTTTGCAGCCTGTGTGAGCATCTTGAAAAGTGATGAAAGATGCAAGAAGCTTCATCTGCTAATAATGCCAGCATCTTGAAAATGTTTAAAGAGATAGCCTTTTCTTTACATTCAGTGGATCTAAAGGCTTTGCAGCTCGCTGACCTCATTGTACAGAATGCTTTTATAGGTTTTATAGTTAATCTGATTTTCACTTTCAAATCCATTGCACTAATATGGAAGGCACCACAGTGTTAGTATAGCATATATATATAGAAATAACTGAACTGTTATATAGCATATATATTGAAATAACTGGAGGACTTCAGGATGGGCAGACTTTCAGACTTCATTCTGGGTATGTCCAGTGGTCACCAATCAAGTGAATGGCTGAATAATACTGACACTGATTTCAGACCCCAAGAAAAAAACTCTTGAGCTCAGAAACATGTCCAAAGCCAAGTTTTTATTAGTTTTCTTGGGTAACTTCACCTCTCCCTGAGGGGAAATTCTGAGACAAAATAAGTATGTGAATCCATATTCAGCACTCCATCAATAGCAGACCAAACCTGACAGGTATAGCCTAGGGAAGAGAGAGAAGCTTTCATAAAGGGTAGGTAGCACAGCCTGAAACACTCGGAAATAAGACAACTTGGAAAAACATTTAAAGATAAACAGGGTTGGAAAAAATGATATTGTTTCCATTGTATAGATGGGGAAAATCCACTGTTTTGGTATTTTTGAGAGGTCCCAGTAAATTAACACTAAAATTTAGTTTCACAGGTGGATTGAAATTGAAATATGGAAATAACTGAACTTTATTTAAAGCCATAAAGGTTAATATCTCCAGCAAAACTTGTTGTTGGGTGGATTTATTGATTTCTGGCTGTTGGTAATTTATGCTTTTGTACAAGATATTTATCCCTTTAGAATCCCATTCTTTGATATTATTGGCCAAGCTCTTGGTCTTGTCTTGGCTCTGAGGCTCAAGGGAGAAGCAAATGTTTCCATCATGTGGGGAGACTGTACCTGTGGCTGGTTATAGACTGATGGTTGTTTTCTCAGATGCTTTGTCTTGTTGCACAGTGAGATGAGACAGAGCCAGGAGAGAAGAGATAGGTGTACCGAAGGCTGCCATGGAGAAGATGAAACCCCAGCACAGCACATTGATGCTTGATAGACCATATGGAGCTCTTGGGTTTGAAGAGCTTCTGGAATAAGAGCTAGGAGTACTCATGGAGGTTTTGTACTTGTGATTAGCTCCACATAGACCCAATACCCTGAAAATACCATCCCTGGTGGTGAAAAGCAGAAAGCAGAGCAGTAGAGAGACTTTAACTAGATATTCTGGAGTAAATACCTTTATATAGGTATGCCTGTGTGAATTTTCACGAGAGAATCAATATGAAACCTTTTGGTTACTGGTGCTACTGGAGCTGTTGGCTTTCCTGGTGCACGAGGCTGTGCTGTTTCTGACGGCTGAATGCAGCTGGGTTTATTCACTGAATTTATTCTTAGCTTTCTACATAAACAATCCTAGAGGAAGAATTCTTTAGTCTATTTCAGTAATACAAGTGCAAATAGTTTTGTGTAAGCAATGCATGTTTTGCTAAAGTACCTTGATTCCACCTGTGAGATGCTTTTTCTGGACACAACTGCAACGTAACTTTCATGGAGTTCCTAAGGTAGCAAGTTTGAGTAGTGGAACTACACCAATACAGCTCCATCACTGTGGTTTTTTCTGGAGAACACTGGTGTTTGCCACGTTACTTGGTAGAGTGAGGTAAATCTGTTTCGTGGGAATTCATGAGGCAGTTCATTGCACAGAGTGAATTTAAATGGGATGTTCCATATCCAGGTGTGTCCAAAGAGGAGTTTTCTGACCAAAGTCAGTTCAGATGACTCATGGAAATGAAGGCACAGCAGGGAACTGAAGAGATGTTCTACTGGAGCTTATACCCTTGCACTGCTTGAAACTTGATTATATCTATCTTATCACTAATGTAATAATGACATATAGTTGCATGTATGTAATAATTATATAACGATG
>JAOEGS010002930.1:5434-33834 GCA_025447755.1 Corythornis vintsioides | reverse complement strand
CGGGCAGGGGGGTTGGACTAGATGATCTTCTAGCTCCCTTCCAACCCCTAATATCTATGAATCTATGAATCTATGAATTTTGGGCAGCAAGCATGTGGTAGGGCTTGGAGATGCTGGTCCCTTGGAGGCTCTTGCTTTGCAACTCTACACCTGATCCTGTACCAAATCCTGGTCCCTAACAGCTTGATGTCCACTGTGCACCCACCTTAGGGAGCACAGACTTAGTTCTACTTCAGCAAGACAGAAAATAGGCAAATAGGCAAGCCCAGCCCTGGTGCTCTTGGATAAAAGAACATTAATGCTGTTAATATCCAGCAATCAGAATTTCTTAGAGAGAACAGTGCTGCATCCCCTTTCCTCCTGCTCATCCCCTGCTTGTTTAATGAAAATCAGAGACAGCCATTAAAGAGCTGCTTAGCATTTCAATACGTTTAATATCCTCACTGATAAGGGAACGATGGATATTACCAAAAGGCCTTTCTTAAACTCTCCCCTTCTGCATCTAGTGCTCCTGACTCGTGTTTGTCTCAATTCCAATTCCAAACCATCACCTTCAATGAGGAAAAAAATTATGATAAGATTATATATTTTTTTTTAATAGAAAGGATATTAATACACAGCATTTCTGGTAATGACAAGGAAGAAAGGCATGCCAGGCCTCCCCAGCCTTGACCTGCATTAATCGGGTGCTGATTGCTCAGCAAGCCAAGGGCCTCCCACAGTCACAGCTCATCATGACAGATGCCAAGGGCTGACCCTCTCCAATGGCATTAATGGAAGGAGCTGGGCACCCACCTACAGTAACGAGGAGGAAAGTAGCACCCTCCACTCAGCCACAGTGAAAGCCAGGGCGAGATGTTTGGCCATGGCATCTTGTGAAAGATGTTGGCTTGATGCTGGTTTGATGGCTACTCTGCTGGAGAAGAAGCTAGATGCTTATGGGGATAGTGGTGAGAGCCAGGGAGTACTGGGGCAAGCAGGGAAGGCATCACTGCCTCCTCCTCAGAGCAGACACCTTGCCAACAAAGGGGCCCAGCATAGTAGGAAAAGAAAAAACCTCAGGGTGCTGGAGCAGCAAAAAAGCCCAGTGCAGGCTGAGCAGGTGGCAGGGAGGAGGTGAGGTGTGGTGCTTGTGATGTTTGAGCTGGCTAATGAACAATCCATTCCAGCCCTGGTACAGCACGAGGAACTCCACCTGTACTGATGTGGCAGGGGTGTTGTATCAGCACAGGTAACTTGTCACCATGTTGATAAAGTAGATAACAGTTTAAAGAGCTGTCCACATGCACTGTTCCATGGGGAATTTCACTGGGAAATACTGCTAACAGCTCAGGCTGGGGCACCAAATGTCAGTTTTTCAGGTGCGTGCCACAGCCACATGGAAGTGCAGAGGGGGAATGTACCACCTGCATGGGCCCAACACACCCCTCCCATCCTGCCAGCCCCAGGAATGTGCTGGGGAGACCAGGGTGGAGGGCTCAGGGTGGAAGGAATCCAACTTTATTCCCAGCTTTAAAGGATCTCTGGATTCAGGGGCTGTTGGCTGTGTGGGAGATGAAGGGGGCATTGGGCCTGGACTTTTGTGTGGGGAAATCCCTCTCAGGACTCCTGTCCCTCCACCCACAGAAGGGCACTGATCTACCAGGAGGATCCCAGACCTCTGTACAACATTTGTGGTGCTCAGGGACCTGCTCAGCAAATCCTTCTCCCACAGACATCTTATGAGTGGGACAGGGATGCACATTGGGCTTGTGAGAGGGCACCCCATCATTTCTCAGCACTTCTCCTCCTGGAAAAGGAATGTACAGAAGGGGACAGAGAGATGGACAAGTGTCAGGGGGTTACAGACACTTCCATCATGTCTCTGCTCCCTGCCCTGATCATCCCCTTCTCTATAGGGATTGGAGACGAGGTCTTGGGTCTGCTGATGACCCAGCAGAGAGTAGCATGGGTCCTGGAGGTGATGCCACTCCCTTAATGACTGCCACTCAAGCTGCCTGCATGAGCCCTGAGCTGGAGGCAAAGAGCCAGGACATTCCTGACCCAGGAGGAGCAGGGATCCAGAAGCAGTCAGGCCTGCCCTCCCCACAGATTTGCTCTTGCAGAGCTGAGATAGGCCACCCCTGGGTGCAAAGCAAGGTGAAAAGAGCAACAGCCACTCAGTCCTGAGCTGCGGAGTTAGCAAGGAGCCCGTGGTCTCCCTGGTAAATGCACAATACCCAGGGACATGCTAAAAGGGGGTATTGCTGGGCTTGGTTCCCCTTCTTCACTGCTTCTCCCTGTCTGAGCTTTGCTTTCCTCTCTCTGCAGCATCTATGAATATCCTCCCCATCCCCGTGACAGCCAGGTGTGGGACCACGTCTGAGGGACATGGCAACGGCAAGAGGCTCGCCAGGAAGTGGAGGCGAGATGAGGGAGGCAGGTTTGTTCCCCATCTAGAACAGGCCAGGGAGAGATGGGGAACCTAGGGAGGGATGGAGGTGGGAGAAGGGCTAAGTATCCTGGTGTGATGCCCTCAGTGTGTCTGGTTCCTGGTCTGTTTCCTGGGATGCTTTATGACCACGTTGGTAGCTGCAGGTGGATCCTGGTGTGGAAAGGATCAGCATTTCCAGGCAGGAGCCTCTCAGGTTTTTTCTCAAGTATTTGCATCAGCTCACACTGTCCTGACAGTGCACATGGACTAATTATGCACACGAGGCACATCCTGACCACAAAAGCAAGCGTCCAGTGATATCAAAATGCCTGCCCTTACCCCTACACGCCTTCGGGTGTGCACTGTGTTATGGTACCAACTCTACCTCGAGCCAGCACAGTCCTCCACCCAGGCTCAGCACCCTGCAGCACCCACCACTGCATGCAGGCACCTTAGCTCACATCATACTCTCTCCCCAAAGCTGGCAGTGTATCCCCTGGGAGGGATTTGGGCCACACTAATCTGGAGTCACTGTGGCCTGGCTCCTGCAAAGCTGCTTTATACTCTGTACCAATGCTCGACCATCACACCTTCTCTGGAATCCTGGCAAAGCCTAAAGCTGTGGGGAGGTACAATATTTGGTAGCTCCAGGCTCCTCTGCAAGACCTGGAGTATCCACATTCCTGGGAGAGGAGGGACTGGAATACCACCAGAGGACTAGACAGCTCAAGTGGGTGCCTCATTTGTGTAGGAGGTTTGGAGTGTTAACTCCCTGTGCATCAAACCAGGAGCCAGCATCACACCTCTGCAAGGCCAAAGCTGCTTATGCTTCCTCAGAAATTAATTTCCAGAGCTTTTGACTGAGATGGTAGTAGTGTTGATGGTGTCCTTCTGGCATGCTTGGCTCTTCTCAGGCACTGGATGACAGAGCAACAGATCCAGGACTGTGACAAGCCCTTTCAACACAAGGAGATTGCTGGGTTGGAGTAGCAATGCAATAGCTAGTGGAAAATCAGCTTTCCTGCCAGCTGCAGGGGTGAAACCACTATGGCACCAGCACTACTCTGGGGCTTTCTGGTGGCTTGGTGCTTCAGGAATCTATCAGCTCTGATCCCTTTACTCCAAAACCTGTGCTTAGCTGCACCTCTGTCCTGACAGCACCACTCAGCCTCTGCCAGCTGCCTTGGGAACTTCTGGAATCCTCCCCGAGCCACAGCTATGTCCCTTCCTGAATTGCTCTCCAAGCCCATCCCATGATACCACTGATGACAGGATCTCTCCAGCACCGTTCCCAGACAGACAGCTTCCCAGACAGGCCAAGCAAAAAACCTGGAGGGACCTGATGCCCTGCCCTGTTCCCAGGTCCTGGTGATGAGTGATGCAGATATGTCCCTGCAGGCACAATCCCCATCCGTTCTGAATGGGGAATTGTTTCCACACGTGAGGTGAGATGGGCAGGGAGCCCCTCACCCCGGACTGCAGGTAGCTGATGGCAGGGACATAGGGTCCAGCATCTCCAGGGAACACATTGGGAGCCAGGGTGGGATGAAGGCTGTGCAACACTCTCAACCCCACTGAGCAAGTCTGGGGTGAGCTTTACCCTGGGAATAGCCTGGCAGTCATAGAGAGATGCCTGTCCTCCCTCGTGCCTTTTCCTGGGAGCAGGGCAGGGCTGCAGTCGTGCGTTGGTCCCCTGGAAGAATTAATAACCCACTGTCTGTGGCATGGGTGGTTGTTAGCATCTGTGGTTACCATGGGCAGTTATTAGTGATCGTTCAGCATTTAGATGGGGAAACAGTCGTGGTCGCTGTAGGGGGTCTGTTGACAGATGCTGAGTGTTTAATGCTGAGCAAGGTACTCACCCAGCTTGGCAATTCTAGCAGCTCCAAGCAAGAGGCATGCAGAGGCTTTCCCGACAAGGGCTGTGGGAAGGGTTCTTTGTGCTCCCAAGGCAGATCAGACCCCCTGTCACAGGGCACCCTTGCCCAGCATCTGGCCTTGGTCACCTTGGGACAGTCGCTGCGTTCTTCTAGACTCTGCTTGTGAAGAGATTGACCCTCTCTCAGGCAGCCAGCAGGGCTGTAAACAGGCTGGGTGTTGTCACCCTGGTCCCCTGCTCCTGCTGCCCCAGCTCAAGGGCACGTGGAGTGTCCCATCCCAGGACGATGTGGCATCAAAAGCATCGAGAGGGGGCGTTCTGCGTGTCCTCCCCTTGTCCCAGATGTGTGAGAACACTGCTCAGGGGTTTCTCCTCTCCACGCACTCCGGCACTGAAGGGCATCCCCTTTCCCTTAACGCCTGACCCCCGCTGAGTGCAGAGACCTCTCCCGGACCGTGGCTGCAAGTTTGGTCTCTCCCAGCAGCCGGGCAAGAACAGCCAAGAGGGCTGTGGGACTGCGAGCATTGGGGGCTGCTGGAGCACCCCACGAGGGAGGGAGGGAGGGAGGGTGGGTGGCGGTGGGGAGCGGGAGCCCGCTGTCCGGAGGCTTGGGCTGGGTACGGTGTGCGCGTGTGGTGTAAGAAGGGGGGCTCGCTGCAGAGCCCACCCAGCCCATTGGCTTGCGAGCGGTGACAGGCAGGCAGCTCCCTCCCTGCCGAGCCTCTCGCCTGTGTGGATGCGAGCAATGTGCGCAAAGTGCCTTTGCATTAGCCGGCGTGTGCCGTAGCTCCAGGCGCTCGCTCACAGAGGTGCTGGGACGAACGAGGCGTCCCCGTCCTGTGCCCGCTGACCCTGCCAACCCATGGCAATGGCACAGGGGGATCTGACCTCCTCGCTCTCCATCATCGTCACTTTGGCTGCCTTCCTCTCGGCCACCACCAGCGAAGGTAGGAATCGGAGTGGCCCTGGCGTGATGGGGCGATGCTTGGGGGGACCTGCAGGATCTCTGTGGTTGTTGGGATGCATCAGCATGGGCTTGTTGACTCTGAAGGGCTTAGCTTCTCCCTCCTCCCAGGGAAGCACCGTTCTGGTTTCCCATCTGCCTGAGTTTGCTGCTCCTGGAGCTTTTGCACCAGAGGCTAAACTTCTGAGCTGGGCAGGAGGACTTGATTTCTGCAGCAATGCCTGCCAGCTCTGCCCAGCCTTCCCTGCAAAGGCTCTGCTGCAGTGTACAGGGCTGATTGCAGAGGGGACAGGGACAGAGGCACCAGCTCAGCCATGGTGATCCCCATCACCAGAGCTAGCAGCAGCGTGGGGCCGTGCATGCTGGCTGGGCAGCGTGGGCTGCGATGGAGCGAGCGGGTGGGCACACAAAGGCATGCAGAGGGTACAGGGAGCTGGCAGGGCACTCAGGTGGGAAACTTGTAACGAGGGAAAGCGCTGGAAACTTCTGAAGTGGAAAGCAGGGATGCAGTCGGGGATCTTCATCCGACATCTTGGTGTCAGCCATGTCAGGCCTGCTCCCTCTGCCCAGCCACTCTACCCTGTTGCCAGCTGCACTCCACTCATCCTCAGCTCTTGTCGGCAGTGCAACCCTGCTCCTGTATCTCGGGCCCCCTTCGGTTTCAGCAGCGCGGCTCCCACTGCTTGCCACCCACCCACCCGCTCGCCTGCCTCCTTCTGCACTGGCAGCGGCGGCATGGCTGCTTCCCAGGTCTGCTGATCTTCATCACCCGGAGATCTGCCGTTCCCTCTCCCAAGTGTGTCCTTGGCACTGGCAGCAGCATCCTTCCTTCTTTCTGCTGTGCCTGAGAGCCACGGCCAGCACGGCTCAGCCCTCTGCAGCGAGCCCCAGTGCCGGTGTCCCTAGCCCGTGGTGGCATTGGCATCCCAGCCTTCTCCTGCCCCTGCAGCCCCACCAGCCTTCCAGCATGCTGAGGCCCGTGGGATGGCACTGAGATACCTCGGCATCCTGCCAGGCTGGGTCCTTGAGCCTATTGCCATCTTCCAGCACCCACTCGCACATCACCTCCCACCCGTCTTTACTTCTTCATCCGTATTACCCGTTTCCACCTATTTCCTGGTCCCAACTCTGTTTTCTGCCAGCTGGCCACTTCCTGGCACTCCTCCTGCTCCCTTCCCCACTGTCTTTCTCGCCCTTGCTGGGGCATGCATTGTGCTCTCACTGCTGGGGACGGGTTGTGTAGGTGCAGGGTAGGATCCATGCTCCCTGACACTCCCAGCTCTTGCTCACCCTCCGCTCCATACTGCCCTGTAGCCCAGCCCTGGGCAGAGTGCAGTGCAGGCACTGCCCGTGCTGCCCCAGGCTCCTGGCACTGCAGCTTGGTTTCCACTCAGGTAACCCTGGGCATAGACAAGCAAAGCTGTGGCCTCTTTGGTCTCCTCCGCAGAGGAGATGGATGGCTGCTGGGGTGGGTTTTATGGCATCTGCATGGACAGGTAGGCCCTGGGCTGCTGTCCGTCTGATGCTGTCTGGAAAAGACTTGGGTTTCCTGCAAGACTTTTTGGAAAGGTTCGTGTCAGTAACAGCCTTGATCAGGAGAGCGTGTGGGGCTGGCGATGAGCCGATCTCCGGGAAGACCAACCGGGCTGGAACTGTATTAGACCAGGCAAAAGCTGCTGGGTGACATCAGGACAAAATGTGGGAGCCTGAAAAAAGCTGGTGGTGCTCTGTCTACCACCCCCACAGATGCTCATGCCTCCATGGGGCACTGCTCTGTGGTGGCACAAGGCATGTCCTTGTGCCAACTGGGCTCCGTGGTACAGGCAGTGGAGCTGGCGATGCAGCTACAGGATCCTGCCAGCACCCGGCATCTCAGGCTGCTGGGATGGGCCGGTGGCAGCATCGGTGCCAGGGCGGCACCCTTCATTGGATGGCCATAGAAACATGGAGAGATGCTGCCAAATACTGCACAGTCCTGGTGTCTCCCGCTCTCCAGTTGTGCTGGGCTTCGCTACCCTCTTCCTACGGTGTGTGGCACGTGTGGGCACAGTGCAAGGGCGTAGCCGCGGTACACAAAGGTGCCAGCTACTGCTGGGCATGACCTCTGCCTGCTGCCATAGTCACGGTTTGCTTCTTGCCATGCGTCTCTGCTACTGAGCAAACCCAACACTCATGTAAGAGCTGCAGGGTAGAAAATTACAGCTGCAGAGGAAATTTAAGGCCAATGTGTGCTTCGCTCTGCCTGTGCGGATCGGGAGGCAATTGGCATAGAAAGACGTGTATTACCCCAAAGAAACCCTTCAGTCTCCTTTTATTCCCCCTCCAAGAGTTCCCAGTGCCCTTCCCTTTCCTGAAATATTTGTTCCAAAAAGTTCCGAGCTTATATATTTTCTTTTAATTTCAGTCTTGTGTGCAGTGAGTGTCCTGGAAATGGGAGAAAAATGGAATTTAAATGGAATTGCCATTCCATAGGAAATCCCCGCATTTCAGAGTGGCAGCCATTGTGAAATGCATTGAAAGCCAAAACTCAGATTTTTTTTTTTCTAGAGGGATAAAAATTTTCATGATTTGGGAGAATTTCATTTGGAGCACTGAAAAAAAAAAAAAGGTATAAAATTTTTAACTCACTTTAGAACAGGGAGGTAGAAAAGTTATTTTCAATAGCATGAAGGTAGCATGCTAGACTGAAATGTCTACACTATTACATACCAAGTTGCACAGGCAAAAAATATTGAAGTGGGTGTTTTATGACACCATGAATTGAAGTTAAATAATAGAATGTGAAATATCTTTGTTGTATTGAAAGAAAATCAATTGAGCAGAAATTACAACATTTGGGGCTTGGGCAGGGGGTGAGAAAATTGTATTTTTTTTTTTGCCAGAAATTGGCACTTCAAATGCTGTTGCTGGTGTCTGCTCCCTCCCAGGTGATGCCTCCAGCTCATCTCTGCCCTCCTTCCGTGAGGTGGGAGACCTTCCTCCCCATCACAACACGGACTCCGTGGCCTTTGGGTGAGCTTGGGTGGCACCTTGGTGGAGAACAGGGTGCAGAAGGGAAGGGGGACCCAAGGACATCTCCTCCATCGTTTCAGGGCACGTAGGGATGGCAGAAGCAGGTGATGGAGAGCGGGTGATGTACTGGGAGTGTACTGGGCAGGGTGTAGAGCTGATGGTATAGGAATGTTTTGCACCATGATGGAGATGTTTTGCTCCTCCGCGCAACAGAGATGGGGTGCAGGAGACCAGCAGGCTCCTTGGAAAAAACCCAGCTCCTTGCTGCGCTGATGCAATGGGATCCAGAGTTTGTGGCAATCCACCTTGCTAATCTCTCAATTGTCATCTCATTAATTGCCCCTCTGCTCAAAAAGAAAAAAAAAAAAAAAAAAAAGAGGTAAAAACTCATCTGCAAGGTTTATTCAACACTACTTTTCTACCCCTTCTGCAGCAATGCTGAAGTTGGGACCGCGGGAGAAGCAAAGCTCTGAAAAGGAGAGGAAATAGGTTTTTCAGTTGTAAAAAGGCTGTGAGAATGCTGTAAGAACAGGAGAGAAGAGGTTTTAGGCATCCACACTTCTGGTGATGGGGGGGATGGAGAAGCATTCGTTTAAAATCAGGGAGCTGCAAGAAAAAAAACAACCAAACACAAAAAATCCTACAACATTTTTAAGGTGTATAATTTTTGGATTGCTCCTGGAATGCTGAGATAAAGCAAATACTTGCATGATTTTAGGCAGGCTTATGGGCATATGTTTCTGGTCTCATTTCCATCCTTCTTGCCTTAATAGCTTCCAAAAAAAAAAAAAAAGAAAAATAAAGCCCCCAAATTTGCAGAAAAATAACAGAACGGAGCAGAAAATCTACCTACCCTGTGATCTTTTATTTTTTCATTTTCCTGTAATTCTTGTTTCCTGAAATTGCGAGGGAAATTCTTGAAATATGTAAACAAACAAATGTAAAACATGTAAATAAATTCCCAGAATATTTAAATAAACATTTACATTGAAAATAAATGGGCACCCGTTTTGGTGATGGTGGAAATAGATCGGATGAATCCAAATTTAAGCACAGCCAAAACCCCAGTGAATCACTATAGGGATGAAGGAATTGTTTTCGATTGCTGAGGAATTATTAGAAGAAAATATTTTAACCAAATGAAAAAAAAAAAAAAAAAGAATAAAGGCAACAAAAGCAATGAACCCAAGCCCCAAAAGATGCTGAGCATCTCAGAGAGGGAGGGAGGGAGGGAGAGCGGCTTGTCCCGTGCATCCTGCTGGGGTCGGTACATCCTGGTGGGGTCGGTGGATCCAGGCGGGTAAGAGTTCGGGGATCATCGGCTTCCTGGAGACATCCTGACACCTCCGCTCTTTGTTTGGTCGGGTCCTATGTTTGGAATGTCCCTGCTTGCCTTGCTGGCAGCCTTCGGTGCTGCCTTTATCTCCAGGGGCAAATCCATTCATATGATAACTCTATTCATACCCTGACAGTTCTTGATAGTTCTTTCTCCTAACCCCGGTGTGTTTGCATGACCAACACTCAAAATTATTCCTCTTGCCCAGAAAAAACATTAACCCCTTCAGCCCTGGTAGTTCACAAAGTGAGTGGTAGGATCACGCAGTCATATTTCCTTAAAAAAAGAAGAAAAAAAAAAGAAAAAAGCAAAGAAACCCCCATGTCCTGCCCATGTAGATGTGCTGTACTTAAGGTCATAAATAACCACATAATAGATCCATCCTTTATGGATCAGGTCCAGCCACACCAGTAAAGCATAATGAAGTGTGTTTGGCCCAGGGATACCATCCAGAAAGGTACTCGACATTTATCTGAAGACATTGGCAAAGGCAGACCACTCCCTGACTCAAATAATTTGTTCCAATGGCTCATCAGCCTCAGCCTTAAAACACTGAACCCCTCTTTTCCCTACTGCAAATTTTCCTGGTTTCACCTTCCAGCCATTTGTTCTTGTTAGGTTTTTCTTGCTCGATTACAGACCCCATCTTTTTCTGCCACAAAAGTGCACTGAATGCAACTGGGTGCCTTGCACCTCTCATGGGCACTAGCAGATTGGGCTCTGCAGGTTGCCTTCTCTCTCATTTTAACTCACCCAGCCTTAGTATTGTGGCTGTGACTGTGGCATCTTCTGCTCTATCTCCAGTTTCTCATATTTAAAATGCCTGAATCATATAAATAAATGCAACAGCCTCGCCTGCAGCAGGACAGACCAGCTCCATCCCATCATTGACGGCATGTGAAAGTCACTGGATCCTTCCTTGGGTGACACACCTTTGTGTGATGCACCTCCCAGACAATTTTTAAGGACTCTTGTGATATTTCATTACTGGTGGCATGAGCTATTCAGCCTGTCCCTTCAAATGTTTTTAGTACTGGTATTTTCGTCTGTAAAAATGGTCCATTTTAGGACCATTTAAGCCAGTAAAGTAATTGCCTTTAAAATAAATTATCTTGTTTTAAAAATGTCACTTTGGGCTACAAACAGCTAAGAATGGTTTCAGGGGGCCAACTGTTGTGAGAGCAAAGGACACCCTCCAAGAAATTAGGGAAAAAGCATCCGACAGCCTGAAAAATTGCCATCTAATGTCCTTTCAGATCATCCAGATAAGTGAGTACGTTTGCAGAAATTCACATTTCCCTAGTGAGTCCTCCCAGAGAGGATAAAACACAAACCTTTTGCAGGACTTCTGGGATACAGGAGCCAGTGGAAAGGGCAGGGTGAGGTTTTTTGGGGGTGCTGCAGGTTTTGTTCCTATTGACGGACTCACAGGTTCTGCTACAGAAACAGATCTCAAGTACCAGGTCCACCGGAGTGGTTGGGGGTGGCCTGAGAAGTAGCTGAGGGTGACACCAGGGAATCACAGTTTTGGGTAAGAAAGCTTCAAAATCCCAAACAGACAGGAATTAACTCAGCAAACCTGCAGCTTGTGATTGGAAGCTCTGAGACCGTAGGAGCTTGCCTGCTGTGAGCTTCCACTCCCCAGAACACAGCACAAGTTGTAAACCTTAGCAGCTAAAGCTGAAAATGAATTTGTGTTTATTTTGCTACGCCCAGCAAACTTGAGAATCAAGAAGAGAGTCTCAGGACTAGCATGAGGACACCAGCACAAGCTCCTCTGGAGAAGGCTTCCCTTTCTCTGAGTCTGTGCCACTCAGGTTTTACTTACCTTGAACAGAAGAGGTGTGTTCTTTGTGAGAAAACACTCCTGTGTCATTTTTAGACTGTCGTGATATGGTGTTATTGGTGACATGACATGTTTAGCCTGTCCCTGAACCTGGGCCTGGAGTTTGGTGGAATGTGGAAGTCCTGGTCTGGGTGCAGATGTTCTTCAGGCTTCTGGGTTTGTAGCCATTGGTCAGGCATGTGAGAAGCTGTCCTTTGGCAGTGTGTGGATCGGATGGATTAGGTCTCACAGGGCTTTAGCCAAGGAGAATCCGAGGGGTGTCTGTGCAAGGTGCAGGCTCCTCTCTGCTGAGGGACAGGTCCATGTCATATTGCTGGGGACATTGTGGTGAAAGGACTTGTATTAAATCCCAGATGGCCAGATCCAGACCTGGGGACACCAGGTCTGCAGAGTCCTCCTTCAGCTGCCCTTGGCCCTCCCCAGTGAATCCCCCTTCCCCATCCTCACCACGGTTCCAGCTCCTTCCCCTGTTCACATCGGACGTTTCCATGGAATTTCTTGTCTTCCTGACCTTTCTCACCCCCGCCATCCCTCGAGCCCTTCCACCTCCTCCTCTGGCCTCTGCCCTGAATTACAACGAGCCCAGACATCCCCTGAGCCTGAAATAGCTCCTTCCCCACCAGAACAAGCTCCTGGGCTGGGGATGTGGTAACGTGTTCTCGTTCCTTGCTCTGAGCCTCAGGTCTGAGCCCCTACTCCCTGTCCTGTATTTAACATTTCCAGTTCATTATTTGTGTCCAGCTCTGACCATGCTCTGTGCGCGCTGAAAGTTGTGTGTGTGACACACCAGTGCTGTAATTACCCTACACCTTGCCTGACAGTGATTAGCGTGTGTACACTAGTTTGGGTTGCCTAAACCAGTGGGTCAAACTTTCCCTGGCTGATCCATGGCACACGAGCATCAGGAGTCTCAAATCAGGTAGGAAACACGAGCATTTTACATCTTCATTTTCTCACCTATGTTTCTGAAAGGGAACATTTTTATGTTGTTTGGCTTTTGATGTGGGTTTTTTGTTTTGTTTTGTTTTGTTTCATTTTCTGGGGAGAAAAATAAAAGACGCCATGTTGTAATTTCAAGCTTTTTAGACTTGGAAATACTTTATACAGGGTGTTTGCTTTGTTTTGTTTCGTTTTGACATTATTTCATGACACTTCAATCTTACCACAGGTTATGCTCTTGTACTGCACATTATCTTACGTGATATCATGCAGGGTCTGGAAGGATCAGGTTGATAATTATATTTTTAAAACCTGAACCAAGGGTTTTTGTTAGCACTGATTGAACAAACAAGCTTTCTTCCTACATCAAAGTATCTTCTGCTCCTGGTGTACTGAAAAGGGGTGACCCTCTGGGAAGTCCTTAGGAGCATTACCGCTCCTGATGCATTACAAAATGATATAAAATTAAATACAGAAAGTTCACAGCAACAATCCAAAGGTCTGAGAAGAAATCCTGAAATGGGAATTAGGGCATGTCCAAAAAAGCAGCACTGCTTTTTCACAGCGATTGTTTGAAAAATGCTCCTTTTGAATTTTTTCTTTTCAGCCTAATTCTGGTCTTTCCAGAAAGGTGGAAATCCCACGTTAGTGCTGAATTTGGTGACATCTTTTATATTTACCTGCAATGCTTTCCTAAGCTTCCTTTCTGGGCAGCTGAGACCGGTGGGTGCTGATGTGATCGCCAGCCCTGCTGTCTCCTTACAAATCCTGCCTGGATCCTTGTGGATCCTGCGTGGCAGAGCACTGGTGTGCAGCACCCCACTGCCATGGTGCTGACCTGGATCTGTGGGGTACATCCCCTGCACTCATCTCCCAACTGGGAAGAGCTGACCTACCCCTCTGCCCTAGGCATGCTGCTTTTACCTCGAAGCCCCAGTGGCTGGCCAAGAAATGGGACTTCTCCTTCCTTTAAAGATAAACATTGTACTGGGGAAGGGGAAGCTGAAAGCAAAGCATCCCACCCTGTTCGCCCACGATGCTCCGAGGCCAGCAAGACACGGCTTAGTTGCTTGGCTTTGCTTTTTGAGTTGGAAAGGTCGTGTCTGGTTATTCAGCATGTCCTTGGATTAAACGGTGGGACACAAACAGCTGACCCTCCCCAGCCACACCTGCCCTTTCAGAGTCCTGCCTGAGCTTATGGGAAGTGAATGCCGCTGGGTCTTGTTCTTCTCCCCTCAGGGAAGCCTCTCCCACCCCTTTCCCATACCCCAGCTCTCTCTTCCTGCTGCAGACAACTGTCCCTGTGCTGTTCCCTCACCAAGAGGGGCTGGGGCTGTGGGGCAGGTGTGGGGTGTGCAGACCCACACGGAGCTGTGGGGGCTGAGCCCCACGGTCTTTGGGTAGCAGGGAGCAGGAGTGCCTAACTGTGCTGATAAGAGTTTAATTATCGATGCAAAAGCCGTTGTTGCATGGGGGGGAGCCTTGCTGTGAATCCTGGGAGGCCTTTGAAGTTGTGATGGAGAGGAACTGAAGCCCAAGGGAACAGGGCTGCTCCCACTGACCCTTCCTCCCCATGCCTGCACTACAAAGCCCCTGCCTGGGAGGGAGACGGCAGAGTAATTAGAGCGAGGACTGCAGTGGGTTAACAATTAACGAGGGAGCTCAGAGCCTTCTTAGGTCCCCCACTGCTCTTCTAGAGGCTGGGGCTCAGTGCATCCCCCAGCATGTCACCCTTGGGTTTATCCCACCACCCTACCATGCACCCCTGCACAGGTCTATAGGGTCCCCTGGGCTGAACAGCTGTGGCTCACACAGTACTATTCCTGAGCCCAAGCTGCTTGGATGTGGGATGCCAAGGTGCCTTCACCTCTGCTTATAGGGTGAGAATAGATCCTTGCCATAGCCATATCCACCAGAGCAAGTGTCGGGAAGGGTTTGGGAGAACATGTTGTTTATAGATATAGATATATGTCAAGAGATAAGAGCAGAAATCCTCTGGAAGCCAGTCCCTCCCTTGCCTTCCTCACACATCCCAAGTGGTGTTCAGAATTGGATAGATAGGGCTGCAGATATGGATGTGGGTGCAGATATAGATATAAAAATCAAGGTACAGGTAAAAATAAGCAATACATAGATACCATCTACATATACACACGCCTAGTCTTCAACCCCCACAAATCTGCACCGACCACTTGCATGAGGCAACTTCACAGAGGAGCAAGGAGGTCTGCCTCGCGTGCCATTCCGTCCCAAGACCCCAGTTGGGGAAGCGACCTGCTTGCTCCTAGGTGCTTCCATCTGAACGGGCAATCAGGCTTGACAGCGTTTCCACCAGCGCCGAGAATTTCCCCTGACACCTCCTGGTGTTTTGGCTCAATACACCGAGTCGAGGCCAAGGCACAGAATAGGGGAGCTACAAAATGGTGCTCAGGGAGACAAAATGGAGCTCGCAGTTTGAGACTGATACGTGCAGACAGTCCATAACATCAAACGGAATTACCCAGCTGTAGGAAAAAGGTCTCCCAAACCCGCAGCCGAAAAGAGTCCTTTGTGGCCTCCGGCATCCAGGGTGGGCTCGTTCGGAGCATCCCCCCAAGGAGAAATGAGGCGGGTGGGAAATCACCTGCAAGGGGCTGGATGGGGCTCTTCTCATGTGGATTCTTTTTGGAGTTGGTGTGTTGCCTTCCCCCGAAAGGGACGGTTGTGTTTCGGGAGGGCGGTGGTCTCCCCCGTATCTAAGGAGAGCTGTTAGAGGGACGCTAGGATCCATGGGTGTGTGCTGTACCGGGAGCTAATGCCAGAGCTCCGGGACACACGATGCCTTTAGACTTATGCAATGACCACTGCAGTGGGCTTGATACACAGGGCTGCTCTGCACTTGGCTGAAATGCTGGCTAAGGAATGAGAGAAATAATTTAGTCCTCTTCCTGCAAAGAGACACGACCAGTCTGCTTCACCAGTGTGTTGCAGGGAAGCTTGTGTAGTTGTCTGCACACCAAAACACCTGCAAGCAGGTGGGCTCCTTCATCTATCTGAAACTGGGGTCCACACAGTGGGATGGGGTGGAGGTAGCTGGCTCAAGGTGCCCCACACTGCTTTGGAGACAAGCCTGGGGTCTGTCCCATCATGCTGATCTCAGCATCATTTCCCATGTATGGTGCTGCAGTTTGGACCCCAGTCTGTGGAGGCTCCTGGTGCTGCCTGGAGAGCGGCGAGAGGCAGCCACGTCCATTGCTGAGCATCTCAGCGTGGGAAAAAGGGTGCAGAGACCACGGCGGGAGGGAGAGAGGGTCTGTGAAAGTGGTCCCCTTACCACAGCCTGCCTGCTGAGGGTCACCAGGACTGTGCTCCTGCACTGTGAGCAGGGAAACTCCCGAGCCTGGGCTCCCGCTGGGTGAATTACCCAGGGAAAATAGGCAGAAAATCTTCAGATTAACAATAACAAATAAAAATGGATTTGAGATCTCCGAGGTAATTACTCCGTGCTGAGGGCAAGGGCCCTCTTTAGCAGTGGGAGCAGCACCGTGCGGGGAGTGGAGGGGCTCAGCCTGCTGTTGGGCCAATGGAGTCACACAAGAAACCCTGGAAACTCTTTCAAATTGTTCTGCTAACATTAATAAATGCCTCAAAAGCTCCTAATCTGCTCTGTCAGGAGCATGACGTCCGGGTGTTTCACAGCCAGCTCACGTCTCTGCTCCTCTCCCCCCCTTCTCCTTCCCTGCCTGGTAATAGTAAATGAAAGTGGCACCCGTTCCTCCAGCTGCTGGGACCAGCATCATGCTGAGACCAGATTCTGACAGGGCTGGAGCCACTGTCCCGAGGTGCCCTGTCCCCACCACGACAAGTTGGCACCTAGTGCCAAGACCTCCGTCCCCTAAGAGCCCAGGGACTGGCCAAGACCCAGTGCTGCATCAAGGATGATGCACTAAGTTGCCTCAAGGTCCAGTTTAATGCTGCTGGAGGGTAAGGAAAAGCAGCCAGCATGGATGCAGCATTCAGTGTGGGCTTGACCTTACTGGGTGGCTACAGGGAAAAGAATTCTGGGGAAAGCTGGAGGCACTGGAGGTCCCTGAGGGAGCTTGGTGCTGATGAGGGGTGTGAGGCATGGGCATGCTGGTGCCCACTGCACTCACTCCCAAGGATCACCCTCCTGGCACCTTCTCACAAGCCTCCATCCCTCTGGATCTGGACCCTGGACCCTGGCAAAGCTCTCTGCCTGATGCTACAGGATCTAGATGTGGGGCTCATGGGCATACGACACTCAGGGGCAGCTCAGCCTGCACAGGCAGCAGTGCTGTGATATCTCACTTTCCCCCCACTGCTGACAGGGTGTGGGTTTTCCTGGTGAGCTCCTGAGCACATTTAAAGGCATCGTTGCCTCTCCACTCACAGAAGCTGCTCCCCTCTCCTTGCAGATTTGCCCATGTCTCCTCGTTAAGTTGGGCTCCTGGTGGTGGCAGGGCTTTTGAAGGGTTGGCTTTGATGGACCTCCTACATGCAGCCTGTCCCCCACAGTCTGGTCTCTCCAGTGGGGTGTCAGCCAGGACCATGGGGAGTCACTTTGTGCTGGATCTGGGCACCATGGTGCATAATTACATTGGCTGATGGAGTGCAGACTTCAAACCAGTGATGCTGGGAGGGATGTGAGCCTACAGTGCTTGGCAGAGCCTCCAGAAAAGAAGTGTACAAATGAGAGCTATGTTTTGGTTGTATCAGTCTTGGTCCAGGGTGAGCAAACTGATACTTGGAGTTTATTTCCCCAGCTCCCCCTTCCTTTGCATCCTCTCTGACCTGTTCTGCATCCCTGTGAACCTGCTTCCTGCAGCCCTCTCCTCCAGAAGGACTCTCAGTCCTATGGCCAGGACAGATACAACCCCACAGTAACTCTATTCCAAACCAGCATCTCTGGGGAGCATCATTTGTGCCATCCCCTCACTATCTGCCTCAGCTGAAGTCAGGAAGGTCCCTTGCAGCAGCCCCATGAACTGATGGGTGCAGGAGATAATCAAGGGGTTTGAGGAGGGATCATTTGTGGTGGCTCTATTCCTCATCCCTTGGGAATGGGGAGAAAACTTTCTAATGCAGCATTTTGCTCCTGTGTTTTCCAGTGAACTTGTTGGACACGTCAACAATCCTGGGGGACTGGGGCTGGATGACTTATCCCTCTCATGGGGTAAGTATGAAGTGGCTGTTGGCACATGGTGGGTGGGTCATCATGAGTCCCCATGGGCAGGGTGGATGGACATCTGAGTCCCGATGATGATGGAGTAAAGGGATCATGTCTGTTGGGAAAAAAAACAAAACCAAAAAACACAAAAACCAAAACCTGAAAGGCTATCAGTAGGTTGTGGCTGATTTGGAAATATTGTTTAACTCTCCATGTCCCCTGGTAGGGACCAGGTTGTTACTGGGTCTTAAGCTTTGAGACAACTCAAGAGCTGAGTTGCCCCATGGGCACTTATGCTGGGAATCATCTTATTCCTCACTGTATCTGGAGACCTTCCGAAGGAACAGCCCAAAATGAATCAGAAAAGTCTCAACTGCCTCTAACCAGAGGAGTTTGCTGTGGGGACTGGGCATGAGAGTCAGGAGAGCATCCCCCGTGGGTGGTTTCTTATGGGGAATAGGATGTAAATGCATCGCCTGTGTGCAGGAGGGATGGAGGGCTGGTGACCCCCATGTTGATCCTGTCATCTACAGACTCTGAAGCCTCCCTGCATGCTCCTTTCACTTGCATTTCCAATTCCAGGTTTCCTTGCCACAGCAGCTTTCTGGAAATTTCAGGTGGTTGACTGGCAGGGTTTTGCTCATGCATTTAGTGTACAGAAACAATCCCATAAGTACACACAGGACCAACTGCAAGGCACAGTGGGGCTTTGCTGCATGCACAAAACCTGCAAAATTGGGGTGCCTGCCTGGATTTCACTGCGTGCTGATTTTTTCACGTCCACTCTTTTTTTATCCCCTCTCTGTACTAAACGGCCCTAATCTTTTCAATTCCGCCTCCTACAGAAATCTTCCCAGGCCTCTAATCATTTTCATTGATCTGTTGCTTGAGACTTTCAGTCTCCACGCTGTTTGAGCAGGACTGATCAGACCTGTGAATTCATCAAAATCACAGCCATCAGATTTATATCAGGCATTATCATATATGTAAATATAGAAATCATTAACTTGGCTCTAATTTTAGCAGTTAGCTGTTGCAGCGATGACTATCCTGGAAATGCAACAGATTCAGAAGCGCAAGGTCAGAGGGGAGCGCAGAGCTAATGTGATGTGATCTCCTGCATAAATACAGGACTGCAGACCTGTCAATTCACTCGCACCTCAGAAAAGCCCAGATTTTAGAAAAACCATCCTTGACTACAAAATTGCCAGAGGTCGTCAATCCTCCAGGTCCTGCAGCAATGTTGTTAACAGGTCGCTGTTAAAAAGCCATCACTATGTGGGTTTGCCTGGCTTCAGTTCCAGCCACTAGACCTTCTTCTGCCACTGGATGAGGGAAATGTCCTCTCCGTGGTCACGCACAGGCTGCCTTTGGTCATGTGGATCCCTGTCTTGTCACCCTGCTGCTGTCGTCTCATCCCAGCCCTGCTCCCAGATCCTGGCATTCCAGGGGGGAACATTCAGGGGCTGATGAATCAGGGCTTCCTCTGCTCCTCGGGGAGGGAGGATGTTTCTGGGATGTTTCTGGGAGTGAGGGCTATTTTTCTTTATCTACTTCCTTGGCCTTCACCACATCCTAAGCATTTCCTCCCCATAGTCTCACAGACCGCCCAAGACCCTAATTCTGGCTCCTCCACCATGAATTCAACTCTCCAGATGCCTGTGTGACTGCATCCCCAGGACCATTTCTAGCTGTCAGACAACCAGATGGGTTCCATCACATCACCTAGGGGACTTGGAGGAAGATGAATCCACCTGAGATGGCTGTCCTGGGCATGACTGAGCAAGACCTTGTGCTTCCAAAGCAGACAAGGGATTGAGCCTACAGGTGCCTCTTTCTCACCACATCAAAGACTTTCATGACCAGTTAAGGTGCAGCATCCTATATTGTACATCTGCAAAACCAGGGGATGAATCCTGGATCCCAACACATTAGAGCTGTCAGGTGCACTGCATTACCTGGTCATAGGATTCTGGCTCACAGGGCAGACACCACTGTGCTGCTTTCCTGCACTACAGCAGATACCCATCAGTTCCCCACCAGCAGTTCAGCAACTGCTGAACCCTAATGTCTGATGTCTCCATCTTATTAGTGATGTTTATTAAGAACAGTTAATACCTGATGGGAAACTCTAAAAAGTCTTGCATAGCATCTAACGCCAAAGCCATTTCTTGGCCATGCTGGCGTGTCCTTCTACAAGACCTAGGTAAGTCATGGGGTACAACCACCCTCCAATTTCCCCGTGCTTTTACCCAACTTGTGGCCTTGTTAACAAGAAGATAACCCTACAGCTATGTGAAAACTGTCTTGAACACCTTCATCACGGAGGGTGTCTGAGTTTTGATGTGATGTTCTTGCTCAAACAACTTTGAGTATATGTTTCCAGCTGGATGTTTTAGTGCCTCCCCTGAATACTGGATTGTGGAACTGTGATTCTTCCATGGGCCATTGCAGCGCATCATCCTTTACCCTCCTGCTGGTCCTTCAGCTCCAGGTGCTTGGATCCAGTTTCCATTGCTGGAAAGGAGGTGGGATAGGGTGCTGGTGACTCAGGGAAGCTGCTGTAGGATACTCACTCTCAGTGCCAATGATTTGGCACTAAGCAGATGACTCCTGAGCAGCCCCTAAAGCAGAGTTTAGATTTGGATGGGAGACAAGCCAGGTGACTTGAACGTTTGGTAGCTTGGGTCCACATGACTCTAAGCCTGGTGTGACCTCTGCTATGGGAAAGAGACAGAGCTTGCTTGTAACCATCTTATTGCTGGTGTCTCTGGGACAGCCCCTGCCCACTGCAGCATGCTGTGACATCCCTGGACTAGGTAGAGCCCAGTTGCTGTTGCAGTATGGAAGTGATGTTCTCTGAAAACAGATTTTATTTGAGATTGCCTATTTTTGCTGCTGTTTACCTTAATTCAAATACTGCTGCTGGAAAAAATGTGGCAGTGCTATCCCTGTGCTATCATCCCTTGATGCCTGTCCTGCCTGATGGCACCTGTGCTTGGTGCTGGAGGGCTCAGGATTTCCCTGCTGCATGTCATAGCATCTTCCTGCCAAGGGACACTGTTACTGAACCTGGCTCCCCAGCTGAAGTAATGTTTGTCTTTGCTTTGCTCACATTTCCATTCCCTTGCCCTGTGTGAGTCCAGGGCCACCACATGGGTAATAGTGGGGAGGTAGGTAGCTCTGGTTGTCACCAAACAGCACAAAACCCCAGTCCTCAGCCTGAGTATGATAAGAAGGAGACTTGTGTCTGCTAGCTTAGTCCCTAGTGCCCTATAGCTTGATTTACCAGCACCTGTCCCTCCCCTCTGGGGCTCCCAGGGACACCAGTGGAAAGCAGCAGTCTCAGAGGTTTACTCTTCTGGACTGGGAGATCCCAGAGCTGCCTGCACAGCCAGGGCAACTGTCCAAAGCATCAGCAGTTCAAAACTTCAAGGTTACCACTTGCACAGACCCTATGTTTTTGTCACCCCTGTGGGTGAGATGAATTTGCCTCTCAGGAAGGTTTTTTCCCTTCTCTGGGTTTGCTGTGGCCAGCAAGAGAAGAAGAGCAGGGGGCTGGGAGCAGTAGGCACAGCGGGGGTCAGCAGCACCATGGGCCCTGGGGAATGTCAAGACATCAGGGAGGCATGCAGGGCCTGTTTTGACATTTCCTCTTGCCAGACAATTAACTGAGGGGTAATTGGCTGTAATTGCTGCTCGGGGGTTTAATTGCATCCCCCCCTCACCTCCACCCCAGAGACACGTGCAGGAAAGCAGAAGGGTCACCAGGAGCATCCTCGTCCTGCAGGCTGCGGCTCCTCTCAATTAGAACTTCAAAGGGCTCCCAGGAGCTTTGCAGCTCACTCCATCCCCAGAACAATTCCCCTTGCATTGAAAATTAAACTCTTATCAGTGCTGTCAAAGAGGTTGCCCCTTCTCCTTCTGTGCCTCCAGTTTCCCAGATCTCCCCTGAAAAACGCCCCAGTGCCCCAGTGCCCTTCTCTCCCTTTTCCTTGCTTGGCACGTGACCAACTGGATCAGAGGGAACCCGATCGGCCCCTTTGCAAATTGCTTTTCTACTGACTAATTAAAACGCTGATGAGATAAGTCAACATATTATTAATAATTATTGTATCGTCTACTTTGATTTATAAAGTCAAACAGGAAATTATTTTGTTCAGACACAGAGCGTTGAAGGAGCTTGAATGATGCCTTGCAAAAGCTAATTATAATGGGAGCACCTTGAGTGCTGGAGAAAGACCTCCCATGCTGCCCACGACCTCCCTGTCTGCCCCCCACCAGCACCTCTGTGCTCCCTCAGGACACAGGCCAGGGTCACCCAGATAGCTGGTGGGCATCTGCCACCCAGGCAGCTGCCCCAGTGCCTGACATGCTACACGTTGGTTTTGCTGGTAGGAGCACCAGGAAAGACCTTCAGAGGTGGTTTACACCTCCCCATTCCTGCCCCTCTGCTCCCAGTAAAGGGATATATCCTGAGGCCCCTGAGCACAGTTAGCCAAGAGTGCTCTTCCCATATTCTTCAGTGAAAATACTGTCAGAAAGGCACCAGATTTGCTTAAACAACCATCTGAGAGCACAGACAACACTTCTCTGCCCACAGGATGGTCTCTTAGCAGTGTTAGTGCTTCAGGGACTTGGCTTTCTCTTCCAGTCCAGAGCCTCCACCTGGATCCAGAAATACCAGCAAGTTACAGGGCAATCTCTGATGAAACTCATTTTCTTCAGAAAAAAAATCAAACCAAAACATAAACCAAAACTAAAAATAGATAGGAATGGAGCATTGTAAAATAAAGATTTAGACTAGTAATTGAGATAAAAGCTCATCTCCCAGTGATTGTTCAGTAAATGCTGGGTTATTGCAATTCCCCTGATGCTGGTCACTAGCAGGAGTTAATCACCCTCGGTGAAGCTCAGGTTAGTTAACTGCCTGACAAATCCCTCCTTAGCCACAGCAGTGACTGATTTCATGGGGATTATCTCCATTAATGCCTCCCATCTAATGATTTATAGCTGCAATAGCATCCTTCTCTTTTTTTTCTCTCTCAGTTACAGTGGTGAGAGGGACCTGGCAACTCCTGAGGAGGTACTGAAATCCCTGCATTCTGGGTTTTGGGAGGAAGGAGAGTGCTGAATGTCTCAGCAGCAGCAAAAGCTTTTCTATGCCAGGCAGACCTGGCATCCATCCTGGAAGTCATTCCAGGGCTGGAGAAACATCATCCATTGGGTCCCTCAGTGGGCACCACAAGGGTGTTGGGAAACCAAGCTACTGCTCAACAAGGACGTGATCCCTCCTTGTGCGTTTGCCCCCTTTGCTCCTCCTCCTCCCTACTCTGCTGTGCCACATCTAAGACCTTGCTCAGCTGCCCAGATATCTGGTGTTTGCATCTTCCTCTTTTCATAATCTGGTAATTTATTTTTTTTTATTTTTTTTTTATAACTGGTGTGTACTTTAATTTAAACTATTAGACAAGCCCCTGAATACAGATGCAATCGTGTCCCACCCCCACCCAGCGCGTGCGCTCACCACGTTAATTATGATGTCCTCATTTCCATCTCGCTAGGGGATCTTATCGCAGTGATGGGGGCCGGGCTGAGCTTCATTTAATAAAAGCCACTTCAAACCATCATCCAAGAGCAGGCAATGCTGGGAGTGCCTGTGCTCTTGAACCCATGGTACCCAGTGACAAACAATCCTCTCCCTGGCAATAAAAGCCTGTAATTAAGGTGTAACAAAAACCCTCTTCAAGTCATGGGGATTAATGAAGTGAGTCCCTCCATCTCAAATGCCTGGCAGGTCTTGGGACCAAGCTGACAGAGCTCATGGGACATGTGTTGTCTCGTGGCACACTGTGGGGAGATGCACCTGTGGCATCCAAGCAACCAGTTCGAGTAGTCTGCCTTCCTTCCAGGCAATTCCACTGATGGCAGAGCACTTGTCCCATAGGTCAGTGGTACAGGTGTGGTGTTTTGGGCTAGTGTCAGGCTGGCATGACAAGATGCTACATACCACCCTGGCGTAGAGCTGACAGTCCAGCCACTGTGGAAAAACAACACCAGGTCTGAAGAGTGATACTGTAAATGAAAACCCTCCAAGTTCTTCCCTGGGGTTGATGCCAACCACTGCTGGCGCTTGGAGACGAGCATTTAGCTCCCTGCTCTCTGACAGCAGTGAGGGTGCAGACAGCTCTGGCAGTGCCACAAGGGTGTGGGGACACCACAGTCACAAGCACCATCTCCTCTGACAGATCTGGGCAGAGAAGTGAATGTCTGGAGCCCCAAAGCAACCACACTAGCTGGAGGCCAAGGCATTTTTGTACACACAGCAACCTCTTATTTCCCTCACTGAACATTCCTAGAGAGCCCCAAGCTCCACAGACTCTGCCAAGGGGACCTTGCTCTGCATTGCAGGGAGCATCCTGGCTCACCATCTCCAAATCTACCCTCATTTGTGTCTCCTCCCATGTGTAGATCTGTCTCACTTCCCCCCAGGGGACTCAGCAGGGAAAAGATAGGGAACAGATGTTGTGTTAATTTGTGCTCGATTAATTTCAACAACGTCTTCCACACCCTGCACACACTGATGCAGGAGCAGAGAGCTGCCTGGGTCCCACTGGCCCCACAGCAGAGGCGAGCAAGGAGCTGTGCTGCCCTGCTTCTTTAGGGCATCCCTGTATCCCTTAGCCAACTGACAGGAGTGTATTCTGGGTGTCATGGAACTTTCTGTGGGCTCATCTCTGTGGATAGGGAACCTGAGGCATAGTAAGAGGGGTGCAGTTGCTGACCCCTCCAGCAAAAAGCACAGGTTGTTTTTCCATGTTGTCTACCGGAGTGATGGGGAGCACATCCTCTGTGACCCTAGGACAAACCCGGGCATTTCTGGAATTCAGAAGACTGTATTATTAAAAGCCCAGAAATATTTTTCTCTCCAATCACTGGTTTGACTTTCACACCCTTTGCCAGCATATTCCCGTCGGAATGAGCTTCTGTTGAAGTCAGTGCCTGGAGCTGCTGCCTTTTCTAGGTTGCTTTAAGCTCTTCAGGAGTCAGAAGCAGAGTTTTCTTCTAAATGCAAGATGCTGGGGGAGTTTTGAAGATGTACATTGCTGAAATAACTGCTCTGATCACACTAGCAGAAGGCACAGCAACAACTCCTCCATAGGAGCTGCAGGTCAAGAAGTTTAAATGAGGAAGAACTTTCTCATCTGAGATGGGAGAAAGGAGCAGGCTGTCTACACAGGTATCACTGATAACCTCTTCCCAGTATCTTTTACCCTCTGGTATGATGCCCTCCTCTAGCTGTGTCCTGACCCTGAAGTGATGGCAGCCACATAGAAAGGCTGTTGGGTGCCTGTCCCAGCAGTTCTGCATCCTTGTCATCTCCCACAGTCACTGGGGTGTTTTCTGGCTCACTTCTTCTGACCTGAGCATCAGGTTCCTTCTCTCTGGGCTGCTGTTGGTTTTGAGTCTGTAATGAAACCCAGGTCACCAGTCTCAGAAGAAAACACCATTCTTGTTCCACCAGAGCAAGCCCAGAGGTTTATTTTAATATGCTTTCAATGCTGCTTTAAAGACTTTTTTTTTTTTTCTTGCTCTGTGCACCAGTGCTGGAGATTTGCTTGGTTCCCCCCGCCCCGCCCCTGACAGCACACAAGTAGGTGGGACATGCATAGTGCCAAGGTGAGGGCTGATCCCTGTCAGCTGCCTTTGGCACTGCAGGCAGAGCTGGTAGCCAGAGGAAAGTGCAGGCAGGTTGATGCTAAGGTTCTGGGGTGATGGTTTGGTAGGTAGAGCAGCAAGTGCTACAGGGGTGCCAGTAGAGAAACCCTTCTGTAGGGCTGCCCTGCGCAGCTGGGCTTAGCAGTGGTAGTCGGACTCGCATCTTCAAAGCCTATTGCTAAATCCAGGAAAAAGTCAGAAGGTTTGAAGTCCTCTTCTGCTCCTCTTCCTCCTCCTCCTTCTCTGATAAGAATTCAGTGTTCTCAGACCCATCCACAGTGCATGTGATGGGGTGCTTGTTTTGGGCAGGGATGTGAGCTGAAGAGGTTGAGGGAAGCCCACAGAGAAGATAAGGTCTGTGGGTCTTGGTGAATCATTGGTGGGGTTGGAGAGGGTAGAGGTAAGAACAAGCCCCCAGAAGTGTCCTGTAGCCCCCATCAACGAAGTTCAACTTGTCCCTCAGCTATGGAGGCCATTTGTATTCAAAATCTCACCAATTCTCACTTCTCATCCACCAAAACCACTTAGCACCCCTCCCATGGGTGACATGATTCTCCCTGTCCCAGATCACCACTTTATTGCAGTCCTGATTGCTGCAACCTGGTTTTGCACAGCAACTCCCTCAAACTTCCCCAGGATCACCCTGCTACCACTGCCACACAGAATTTCAACCCCAGAGCTGTCAAGCTATAAGCCCCTGGGTTCCCAGAGCCAGCTGCCAGTCCAGCCTCTCAACAGGTAGGCACCCTGAAACTCCTTCTCCAGCTGGAAAGCATCCTGCTTGGTTTGCACATGGTGATTGTATGAGCCAGAAGAGACCCAGGTGAGCACCATACAGGTGCAGTGGCAGGTTGAGCAGCAAGAAAAGGGCCTTGCAGACATGGTCTGGAGAGTTTAGAGCTTTCCCAAACACATACCACCATCAGTTTCTGACATCAGATCAGACTTGTGCAAGCATTCCTGTCTGCAAATGGATGCACTTCACTGCACTCTGCTTCACGGTGGACTGTGGGAGTTACTGTCCAAATGAGTGCTGGGTGAAGTCTACTCATCCACATTTTCCACTGGCCTGTGGCAGCAGTGATCTCTCTTCCAGACACAGCTGCAGGAGCAGAGGGAGTTCATGTTGGGGTGGGTGATGGCACAGTCTCCTGCATGCCTTGTGCTTGCCCAGAGCTTGAGGACATCTGGAATGACTTTCTCTCTCTCTCTGTCTGTCCCACAGTGGGATTCCATCAATGAAATGGATGAGTTTTTCAGCCCCATCCACACCTACCAGGTCTGTAATGTCATGACCCCCAACCAGAACAACTGGCTACGGACCAACTGGGTTCAACGGGACGGTGCGCGGAGGGTCTATGCAGAGATTAAGTTCACCCTGCGGGACTGTAACAGCATGCCAGGAGTGTTGGGCACCTGCAAGGAAACTTTCAACCTCTACTACCTGGAGTCTGACCGGGACCTGGGCACCAGCACTCGAGAGAGCCAATTTCTGAAGATTGACACCATCGCAGCCGATGAGAGTTTCACCAACGTGGACCTGGGAGTGAGGCGCCTGAAGCTGAACACAGAGGTGCGGGGCGTGGGGCCACTGAGCAAGAGGGGTTTCTACTTGGCCTTCCAGGACATAGGCGCTTGCATCGCCATTGTTTCGGTGCGGGTGTACTACAAGAAATGCCCGGCCATGGTGAGGAACTTGGCGTCCTTCTCCGAGGCTGTGACTGGGGCGGACTCGTCCTCCTTGGTGGAAGTGCGAGGAGAGTGTGTGGGCCATTCAGAGGAGAGAGACACTCCCAAAATGTACTGCAGTGCTGAGGGAGAATGGTTGGTGCCCATCGGGAAGTGTGTGTGCAGTGCTGGCTATGAAGAGCAGCGGGATTCCTGCATGGGTGAGTCCCTGCTTATTGCTAGAATGCCTGCAAGGGGTGCCTGCAGGCCCCTCGTGTGGCTCCAAGTGGCTCTTGCCTCTCTGGGGAAGGGCTGAGCACAGAAGCTTGATCACAAAAATTTGGAGAGCCAGCCCCTGTGGTGGACAAGGGATGCCCAAGCCTTTGTTGGCTGGCTTCGTGCTTCCAAAATGTGCTGCTGGTACCGCTGGCAAGCTCCTTGGGAGCTCCTGTGAGCCTGACCAAGACAGGTCCTGGTGCACAGGGTATGGCTTTGGGATGGGGACTAGCTTTGCAGTGGGGGCTGGCATTGGGGCAGGGGCTATCCTGGATCCATCTTTCCCTACCATTGAATGTGTGGCCCAGAGATCCCAACTTGGTGCTCCCAGAAGCTCTGGTTGTTGCTGAGATCTCTGCTGGTGCACTCCAGCAAAGCACAACTTGGCCCTTCTTGCTTCCCCACTGCTTGCTTCCCTTTGGCAGGGGGTTTGAAAGTGAGGAAAGAAAAACACCAAGCTTTTATGAAGCAAGGTTATTGTGTCCATCCATCACCCCTCCCCAGGATTGCTGCAGAACCCTGCTGTCAGGGGGTGCAGAGACCCTCCCCATGGGTCCTCTGTGCTGATGGGCAGAATTGAAGCTGCCAACTGTACAAACTGTGATAAGGAAGTGGGGTGACCAGCAGCAGCTGTGCACCAGACATGGGGATGTGTGTGTACAGAGTGCGGCACTTGGGACTCCCCATGAGAGCCCTCTGTACAGATTTGTTTGCTCTTGGTTTCTTTATGGGAGGTGTTTAGGGGAGCAGCACAAATAAGAGTGCAGGGCTTTTGTTTGAGTTTCGTAGAAATGTCAAGTGGAACATTTGTCTTAGGGAGACTTGATGCAAGGTTAGGATGTCCGACGCCAGGCTGGAACGGATCCAGGTGCTGCTGGGACCCACACTGGTCCTGGAGGGTCCCCAGATACACAGCGTGGAAAGAACAGGCAGATTAAATTCTTCTATTCTAAACTCCTCTGGTGGGCAATCATTGATTTGAAAGTCACCCTGGGATAGACCTGATAACTGAGAAAGGTTCTTATCCCACATTAAAGAGTGGCTGCAAGGTGTGCATGGGACTGTGCATGGGCTGCCTGGACAGCTGGGTCTCAGACTGCAAGGAGATTCATAGATTCATTCATAGATTCATAGATATTAGGGGTTGGAAGGGAGCTAGAAGATCATCTAGTCCAACCCCC